>SJYV01031242.1:227703-249547 GCA_006410875.1 Neotragus pygmaeus | reverse complement strand
GAACTATCAAAAGGAAAAAAAAAAAAAAAAAAACAGTAAATAAAGTTTCCAAATTCTTGGCTTTAGTTCAAATCAGAGACAGAAATAGTTTTGAAAAGAAATATGAACTGGCAGAACGAGTTTTGTTTGTTTGTTTTATCACCCCCCTCCAAATTGGGGGAAAGGGAAGACTTAAGAGAGGATAAAAGCGCAGTTAGAGGCTGCGCACTGCGTCCCATCTCCAGAATAAAGCCCCCGCGTACCAGATGAGAGTCGGGATCACAGGCTTACCCCCAAATCTGGGAGGCTCTAGGAAGATGCTGTTCCCTACTTCCCGTCTTTAATCATTAAGGAAGGCAGATGCAGAGACTGAGAGAGGGCAAGAAGAATCTGGATAGCGGAGCCTGGGGGGCTAAGGTGGATGGGCTCAGGGGTTCCCTGCCTTGCTGAAAGGTGCCAATTTTAGCTGAGAGACGGAAAAGGAGACTGACTGATTCTATGTCTAACAAGACACTGCTGGCTTGAGGTACAGGTCCCGATGCCCAGCAGGTAGTTTAGACCAGGAAACCAGGTGGGAGCTGCCACAGATCCATGCCTGCATTCCAGAAGTACTGCCTCTGAGTCCACTGGGGTCAGGGCTCAGCTCCCAAGGGGAGGGGAAGTGGAGTCCAGGACCGAGGTCCCTCATGCCCCTACAGAGGCCGTGCTACAGGGAGGGGAAGGAAGGTCGTGGAGGGGAACGATCCCAAATATTCCTCTTAACCAGAAGCAACTTGGCCTGAAATCAGACGAGGCGGATGGGCTGTGGCCGTGACTCAATTCATTTATTCTGCTCTCTGTCAAAAACGGGGGCTTGGAGTTAGAATATAAACTGTGTTGCCAGAAATAATGAACAGCTATGTCCTGTGACTGTGAAGTTCATATGCATTACAAGTGGGTGATTTTTCTTAGCCTCCACCGCTTAGATGTTCTATGTGAATATTCAGTGAAGGTCAAATCCTATCCAGAAAGAGCAGCCCCGTGGTCCGACCTGTGCCAGCAACGGACAAGCAGATCCTGGCTGGCCCTCTGGGCTTCATCTCAGTCCCACCTGAGCTCTGACTCAGAGCTGGGAGGGTCTCGCAGGTCCAGCCCACGTGCTGTGAGCAGCAACACTGCCTGGAACCGCCTGCCTTTCCAGCTGCCAGGTCCTGCCTGAGAGGTGACACGCGCTGCACGGCCGGAAGCTCCTGGCTTCCCGGCCGGACAGGACCCTTCTGCCAGCCTTTTCTTCGTGAAGTCTTTCAGTGCAGCTTCGTGTTCCCGCTGCAGCTTCCTGAACTGTCCCAGTTCTTAAGGATCTCTTCTACATAAGCTGGAGAAGGAAACAGCAACCCACTCCAGTACCCTTGCCTGGAAAATCCTATGGATGGAGGTGCCTGGCAGACTACAGTCCATGGGGTAGCAAAGAGTCGGACACGACTGAGCGACTTCACTCACTTTTGAGTTCCCTGAGAGTGACACCCTGGCTTTTCTCTTGTAGAGGGATGGTTGCACTTCTGCCAGAGTTGTCAGAAAAACACACACCAGCCAGAGTAATTATGAAGCAATAAATAATCATCACAGGCACTACTAATGGATTTTCATCACTAACTAAACATCTTTCCTGATAAGGACTTGTTCAGTTGCTAAATTGCATTCTGCGTCTGACTCTTTGTGACCCCATGGACTATTAGCATGCCAAGCTTCCTTGTCCTTCACTATCTCCCAGAGTTTGTTCAAACTCTTGTCCATTGAGTCAGTGATGCAGTCCAACCATCTCATCCTGATAAGGAGGATAATGGTCATAATGCTTCACGAGAGCAAGAAAACATTTCTGTGACTGAATGTGACCTTTGCTCTAGCACCATAGCAGACCTCGCTCATAAATCAGCTGTCTGGGGATCCTGGCATAACTGTACTCTGGGAGCCACATGCTGAAGCTTTGTGGAATTCTAATAAGAACAGCCTGGAGAGCTCTGAACATAAACACAGTATTGATACTAGGTTGGCAAAAACCAACTTGTGCAATGGTACAGATTCTCGCAATCTTGCTCTATCCAAGAAAATGTGATAAATGGTTTCCATTCCTGAAAATGCCCAGTTTGCCAGCACTATTATTCATTTTCTATCATGGAAATTCCACAGCGCTGATCAGCAACCCGAGGACACTTCTGCTTGCTTTGTAGAGCTTCCATGTCTATCTGAATACTGCAATTTGGGGGAATTTCCCAGATAACGTGATATATGATTGGATCAGCTGGTAAAGAATCTGCCTGCAATGTGGAAGACCTGGGTTTGATCCTTGGGTTGGGAAGAGCCCCTAGAGAAGGGAAAGGCTGCCCACTTCAGTATTCTGGCCTGGAGAATTCCATGGACTGTATAGTCCATGGGGTTACAGAGTCGGACATAACTGAGTGACTTTCACTCACTCACCTATGTGAATACACAGTGCATCCTTCAATAATACCTGCATCCAAACTACATTTGATTTTTTAACAGCCTACTAACAGGATAAAGAAATTCAAGAGGCAAAATGGATATCCCCCCGCAAGGAAAAGAAATTTAAAAAGGCAAAATGGTTGTCTGAGAAGGCCTTACAAATAGCTGAGAAAAGAAAAGAAGCGAAAGGCAAAGGAGAAAAGGAAAGATATACACATCTGAATGCAGAGTTCCAAAGAATAGTAAGGAGAAATAAGATAAGCCTTCCTCAGTGATCAGTGCAAAGAAATAGGGGAACACAAAAGAAAGGGAAAGACTAGAGATCTCTTCAAGAAATTAAGAGATACCAAGGGAACATTTCATGTAAAGACAGGCACAGTAAAGGACAGAAATGGTACTGACCTAACAGAAGCAGAAGCTATTGAGAAGAGATGGCAAGAATACACAGAAGAACTATACAAAAAATATCTTTACGACCCAGATAACCATGATGCTGTGATCACTCACTTTCAGCCAGACATGCTGAAATGCANGGTACTGACCTAACAGAAGCAGAAGCTATTGAGAAGAGATGGCAAGAATACACAGAAGAACTATACAAAAAATATCTTTACGACCCAGATAACCATGATGCTGTGATCACTCACTTTCAGCCAGACATGCTGAAATGCAAAGTCAAGTGGGCCTTAGGAAGCAACACTACGAACAAAGCTAGTGGAGGTGATGGAATTCCAGTTGAGCTGTTTCAAATCCTAAAAGATGATGCTATTAAAGTGCTGCAATCCATATGCCAGCCAATTTGGAAAACTCAGCAGTGGCCATAGGACTGGAAAAGGTGAGTTTTCATTCCAATCCCAAAGAAAGGCAATGCCAAAAAAATGCTCAAACTACCGCACAGTTGCACTCATCTCACACACCAGTAAAGTAATATTCAAAATTCTCCAAGCCAGGCTTCTACAGTACATGAACCATGAACTTCCAGATGTTCAAGCTGGATTTAGAAAAGGCAGAGGAACTAAAAATCAAATTACCAACATCTGTTGGGTCATCGAAAAAGCATGCGAGTTCCAGAAAAACATCTATTTCTGCTTTATTGACTTTGCCAAAGCCTCTGACTGTGTAGATCCCAACAAATGGTGGAAAATTCTTCAAGAGATGGGAATACCAGACCACCTGACCTGCCTCCTGAGAAATCTGTATGCAGGTCAGGGAGCAACAGTTAGAACTGGACATGGGACAACAGACTGGTTTCAAATTGGGAAAGAAGTAGGACAAGGCTGTATATTGTCACCATGCTCATTTAACTCATATGCAGAGTACATCATGAGAAATGTAGGGCTGGATGAAGCACAAGCTGGAATCAAGATTGCCTGGAGACATATCAATAACCTTAGATATGCAGATGACACCACTCTTATGGCAGAAAGCAAAGAACTAAAGAGCCTCTTGATGAAAGTGAAAGAGGAGAGTGAAAAAGTTGGCTTAAAGCTCAACATTCAAAAAACTAAGATCATGGCATCTGGTCCCATCACCTCATGGCATATAGATGGGAAAAGAGTGACAGATTTTTTTTTTTTTTGGGTTCCAAAATCACTGCAGATGATGACTGCAGCTGTCAGATTAAAAGACGCTTGAGCCTTGAAAGAAAAGCTATGACCAACCTAGACAGCATTTAATAAAAAACAGAGACATTACTTAGCCAACAAAGTTCCGTCCAGTCAAAGCTATGGTTTTACCAGTAGCCATGTATGGATGTGAGAGGTGGTCTATAAAGAAAGTGAGTGCTGAAGAATTGATGCTTTTGAACTGTGGTGTTGGAGAAGACTCTTGAGAGTCCCGTGAACTGCAAGGAGATCAAACTGGTCAATCCTAAAGGAAATCAGTCCTGAATATTCACTGGAGCTGAAGCTGAAACTCCAATACTTTGGCCACTGATGTGAAGAACTGATCCACTGGAAAAGACTCTGATGGTGGGAAAGATTGAGGGCAGGAGGAAAAGGGAATGACAGAGGATGAGATGGTTGGAAGACATCACTGACTCAATGGACTTGAGTTTGAATAGGCTCCAGGAGCTGGTGATAGATAGGGAAGCCTGGAGTGCTGCAGTCCATGGGGTGGCGAAGCGTTGGACATGACTGAGCAACTGAACTGAACTGAACTAACAGGATGGACCCTTTATGTCTGCATGATTCTAAGTCATGGACATTAAAGGAAACACTTCTACTGGAACATCTGAGCAAGCATGCTTTGGACCTGGACTGGAAAAGAAAGGACCATAACAGAATTTCAGTCCAGCACCTCACAGCTTCTGACCCCTGCTTAAGCTGCAGAGTTAGGCCAGCACTCTGCTTACAGATGTGAAGTGGTAATTCTGTAAGAGGAAGGGAGGGATGCCCTGAAAAAGTATAGTCTTCCAAACCTGTCAGAATGAACTGCTGTGACAGTCCAATGTCCCCTAACACCAGAGAATCTATTACTTACAGGACATCCAGGTAGGAGCTGTATTACACTCAGGAAACTTAGAGCATTTCCAGATAGTACAAGACTCACAAACATACAAAAACAGAATAAAAGAGAGAAACTAACTCTAGTCAGCGTGCACTCACACCCAGTAATTATACACAATACTCTCTTGCCCAAAGTGGGTAAAATACCTGTTGAACATCCTCAATAAGCCCATGNTTTTTTTTTTTTTTGGGTTCCAAAATCACTGCAGATGATGACTGCAGCTGTCAGATTAAAAGACGCTTGAGCCTTGAAAGAAAAGCTATGACCAACCTAGACAGCATTTAATAAAAAACAGAGACATTACTTAGCCAACAAAGTTCCGTCCAGTCAAAGCTATGGTTTTACCAGTAGCCATGTATGGATGTGAGAGGTGGTCTATAAAGAAAGTGAGTGCTGAAGAATTGATGCTTTTGAACTGTGGTGTTGGAGAAGACTCTTGAGAGTCCCGTGAACTGCAAGGAGATCAAACTGGTCAATCCTAAAGGAAATCAGTCCTGAATATTCACTGGAGCTGAAGCTGAAACTCCAATACTTTGGCCACTGATGTGAAGAACTGATCCACTGGAAAAGACTCTGATGGTGGGAAAGATTGAGGGCAGGAGGAAAAGGGAATGACAGAGGATGAGATGGTTGGAAGACATCACTGACTCAATGGACTTGAGTTTGAATAGGCTCCAGGAGCTGGTGATAGATAGGGAAGCCTGGAGTGCTGCAGTCCATGGGGTGGCGAAGCGTTGGACATGACTGAGCAACTGAACTGAACTGAACTAACAGGATGGACCCTTTATGTCTGCATGATTCTAAGTCATGGACATTAAAGGAAACACTTCTACTGGAACATCTGGGCAAGCATGCTTTGGACCTGGACTGGAAAAGAAAGGACCATAACAGAATTTCAGTCCAGCACCTCACAGCTTCTGACCCCTGCTTAAGCTGCAGAGTTAGGCCAGCACTCTGCTTACAGATGTGAAGTGGTAATTCTGTAAGAGGAAGGGAGGGATGCCCTGAAAAAGTATAGTCTTCCAAACCTGTCAGAATGAACTGCTGTGACAGTCTAATGTCCCCTAACACCAGAGAATCTATTACTTACAGGACATCCAGGTAGGAGCTGTATTACACTCAGGAAACTTAGAGCATTTCCAGATAGTACAAGACTCACAAACATACAAAAACAGAATAAAAGAGAGAAACTAACTCTAGTCAGCGTGCACTCACACCCAGTAATTATACACAATACTCTCTTGCCCAAAGTGGGTAAAATACCTGTTGAACATCCTCAATAAGCCCATGAGAAATATTACAGGCACTGTCGTAATTCCTTTACAAAGGTTTAAGGAGAGTTCATCGCTGGCCTGAGGATACCGAGCTGGTAAGGGGAAAGTCTGAGGTTTCGAACGCGGGCAGTAGGACCTCGCAGCCAGAAGGGTTTGCCCTGTCCCCTGGGCACTTCCCCACAGGCCGCCTGCAGCACTGATGCCTCTCATGAGGTGGTCCTTGCTAAGCAGTGGTCTATGAAGGGACGGTATGACCAAGTTCTAGATCAGTTACCGCTCATTACTGGAAGGGCACGCCACACTGCAGTCAAGCGTTTTTAGGACCTGGAAGCTGTCAGTGAAGTTTGAGGACATTTGAGAAAGACATTTGAGAAGGACATTTGAGACGGAACGTGGAACTCATTAAGGAATCATCCATCATTTCATATGGATTCCACTACCACGCTAACTTATTTTATAACTAGATCATGCAGACTTTATTTTCTAACGTCCTACAGAAAAGCTGGAACATCTAACAACCAATTTGTGAGTGAGTTACACATATCTCCAGATGATCCCAACCCTTAGTCAATTTACAGAGAGCAAACTGTTTCCCAACTTCAGAGTCAATTCCCTGAGACTGAAACGAGCACAGATCAACGGCTGAAGGCTTAGCACTGTCTAAGGAAGCTCTCCTGAAGGATGTTTACAATACTTGTAATCTCAAAGACCGAGGTTTGGAAAATACCTACATCTAATCTGAGTCCTCGGTGTAGCCATCAGATTGGCACACTGCTGAGGAGAGTCTCACCTTCAACAGTGATGTCTTTCCTGGGTAGTATCCTTTATCTTCTTTCAGCATCTTTCTATTCATAGCATCCCCAGCTCCTCCCGGTGACCTTATCCACTGTCATGGCAACACTCACAGGCTGAGGACCACTAATCTCTGGCCTGGTTGCTCTTGAGCCCTGGCCTTTCAGGATCCCAAGTTTTTCTTCGGTATGTTCTCCTTTGGTATGCTTCCCTGGTGGCTCAAGATGGTTAAAGAATCCACCTGCAAAGCAGGAGACTCCGGTTCGATTCCTGGGTTGGGAAGATCCCCTGGAGGAGGGCATGGCAACCCACTCCAGTATTCTGGCCTGGAGAATCCCCATGGACAGAGGAGCCTAGAGGGCTACATTCCATGGGGTCGCAAAGAATCGGACATGACTGAGCAACTAAGCACACACATGTTTTCCTTCACCTGCAACTCATGTCCGGAACTCAGCCCCTCCCAACTGTAGTCACTCATTTTCCCCCAACTTCAGGAATGACATCACTACATACCCTACCATTTTTACCATATTCCCCTTCTTTGCCCTCCATTCTGGATGGGTCCATAAATCAGGGGGCGTCTACTTCAGACACGTCTCTCAATCCATCTTCTTCAATGCTGATGCATGTCCAGTGCACACATTTAGACTACCTCTTGGCTACTGCACACCTATCTTAACTCCCAAGATCTTTTCTCCCCCGATTTTTCTGGCCACACCACACAGCTTATGGGATCTTAATCCCCCAACTGGGGATTGAATCTAGACCCCCCGCAGTGAGAGCTCAGGGTCCTAACCATTGGACCACCAGGGAATTCTCATGTTTTCCTCTTAGTTTAGTATCCTTTACATACACTTGCAACAGTTAAGTTGCTAAAACAAAAGTTACATAATGCTATTCTCTTGTTAATCATCAGTCAATGAGGCATTCTCTACTGTTGGCAGGATGTTCCAAACTCATTAGTTTTTTATAAAAGTTTCTTTACAACCTGCCATAGCTCAAGTTTCAGATTTATCTCGTGCCCTACTCCAATCACATGCACTAAGGTTTGGCCATAACCATCTGCTCTTAGGTTCCCTTGAATAGGCATCAAGAGACAGAAGAATACAGTGGTTAAGAAAGAGGGCTTTTCATTTGGACTGACGTATACTGAATCACAGATTTACCTCTTACTCATATAATATACTATGCATCCATTCTGAGACCCAATTTTTCCTCCTCTCAAAAAAATGGAACAATATTGCAAGGTTACCATCAGAATTAAGAAAATGTGTTAGCTATTACAATCCTCCTCCTCATCAGATATATCCATATCTATTATTTAACGTACAGCAAATTTTCAAAGAAGAAACGCTTTGTACAAATATATTAGTATTAGTTGGTTGATGATGTCCTCAAGGCTTGTATTCTTTAGTCTAATAGAATGTCTTGATAGTTTGAGGAAAAAACTGAAACAGATTTGTAGCAATTAATAACTACCCTGTTGAACCTCTTAGAATGTCCACTTGTCTATACTACTGACTTAATAATTCACTGAGTACAGAACTTTCATATAATATGCTGTCCATTATTATTTTACTTACTATGTGCTATATCTCCAAATAAATCTGAATATAGAGCATTCATCTTATAATTCTTAACATCTCCACACTACCTAAGCCAAAACAAGATTCTTGGGAGTCCTTCAATAAATACCAAGGTCAGAGTGAGTTATCCCCCTAAAGACTGCTGCTCCCCATGACACCAAAAGTTAAATGCATGAGTCTGATATTGTTCGACTATGATTTTTTTTTCCCCCAAGGGAATAAAGGAAAACAATGTTTTGCAATTTTTTATCACACTATATAAAGCAAAATGCAAACTGGCATGATCCTACAGGCACACAGATTAAAATTAGGCTTTGAGTAATTAAGTATTTTAATTACAAAGTTGATAAACAGTTCATAACATTGAGGCTATGTTTCTCCAGACTACCTGTACTCCCTGATATCCGTAAGCATGCACAGTGCTTATAAAAATGGTGGCTGATATCTGACTGCAAGCAGGAAAAAAATATGCTTTGTGAGACCATCTCACAAAGGCTCTGTGGGAAAAATGCGGTTCCTCACCAATATTCTGTCTCCACAGATTCACACCTATTTCCTCTGATATTCATGGTTTGAAAAAAATGTTTTGAATCATGTTCATGAGTTATTCTGAGCTTCTTCAGTAAAATTCGCTGTCATGAAATTAAAGACGCTTGCTCCTTGGAAGGAAAGCTAGGACAAACCTAGATGAAGTGAAAGTGATAGTGTGAGTCGTTCAGTCCTGTCTGACTCTCTGCGATCCCATGGACTGTAGCCTGGCCTGCCAGGCTCCTCTGTCCATGGGATTCTCCAGGCAAGAATACTGGAGTGGGTAGCCATTCCTTTCTCCCGGGGATCTTCTCGACTCAGGGACTAAACCCTATAAGGTAAGGTCTTCTTCCTTGCAGGCAGATTCTTTACCATCTGAGCCACAGAGGAGAAGCATCCCTTTGCTGACAGAGGTCTGTATAATCAAAGCCATGGTTTTTCCAGTGGTCACGTATGGATGTGAAAGTTGGACCATAAAGAAGGCTGGGCGCCGAAGAACTGATGGTTTCAAATTGTAGTGCTGGAGAAGACTCTTGAGAATCCCTTGGACAGCAAGGAGATCCAACCAGTCAATCCTAAAAGAAAATACCCTGAATATTCATTGGAAGGACTGATGCTGAAGCTGAAGCTCCAGTACTTTGGCCACCTGATGAGAAGAGCTGACTTCTGGGAAAAGACCCTGATGCTGGGAAAGACTGAAGGTAGGAGGAGAAGAGGGCGACAGAGGGTAAGATGGTTGGATGGCATCACGGACTCAGTGGACATGAGTTTGAGCAAACCCCGGAGATAGTGGAGGACAGAGAGACCCGGCATGCTGCAGTCCATGGGGCCACAAAGAGTCAGACACGACTTAGCGACTGAAGAAACAAACAACGACAGAGATAGCTAACAATTATCAGCAGTTACTGTGCAGCAGGCACCACCGAAAGTGCTTTAAAAGGTACTAACTGTTTCAATTCTTCTGACAACCCTATAAGGTAGGTACTACGGTCTGCATTCTACAGATGTGACAGCCAGAGGTTAGGGAGAAACG
Source organism: Neotragus pygmaeus (assembly GCA_006410875.1). Taxonomy (NCBI): domain Eukaryota; kingdom Metazoa; phylum Chordata; class Mammalia; order Artiodactyla; family Bovidae; genus Neotragus; species Neotragus pygmaeus. Next base: position 239,387 of record SJYV01031242.1, on the reverse strand, counting down.
CCCCTGTGCCCATGATTATATCACTGCTGAGGGGTTCAGTCTGGACAGCACTCAAACAGTCCATTCTCAGGGCCTCTGCTCTCCACCACCACGCCACTCTGCTCTCATAAAGTAGAATTCAGTAAGTGCTACGAGTTTTAGACAACACTTCAGGAACTCAAAGGAAGGAGAAATGACTCCCTATTAAACTTCAGGGAAGCCCTCAAGGAGAACATATGCAGGATTCCCAGACAGGCAGATAGAGGCATGTGTGAATTCTGGGCTCCAGGTGAACAAAGCCAAAGAGCCAGGGAGGAGCAGAAACAGGACGGGATGGACAGGGACTCCACTGTGGTGAGTGGTGCCCCAGAAGGCTCAGTGGGAAGACCCTTCAGGTACCCCAGAAAGACGCTCTGGGCCTTTAACCACTAGGCCATGGAAAGCCTCTAAAGTTTCCCTCAGCAAGGTGCCATGAGCAGAGAGAGTCTTTGGAAAGAGTTATTAGAATTTTTTAAAAGATTAAACCTTTTTTTTTTTCCCTCAGAAGATCATTTTCCTTACTTCTGTAACGGTTATTTGGGGATAATAATCCCAAAGTCAAGACATTCTCCACTGGGAAGACTGAAGCTCCACTGGGACTGAGGCTAAGAGGAGGAAACAACAGGGATGAGAACAAAGTTCTGCAACTTCAGCCACACACGTTTAGGATGACTGCTTTCTGGCATGAGTAGACGTCACGTGAAAAAGACAGAGAGATGTTGGCCAAATGGAAGGTCAGTACAGGCCAAGACCATTACATGGACACCAAGAAAACTACATAATTGAGTCTTAAGTCCCATAGATGTACAGAAAGAAAGGGGAGACGGTTGTCCTGAATGCAGCAGAACCGGAATTCTGCTCTGGGCACCACATGGGAGAAGGATGCTGATGTCTAGGACTAAATCCAGAGCAGGGTGGATGAACAGAGATCATCAGGAAGCCACACCACATGTGGAAATGCTGTGGAAGCCCTGGAGACATGGAGAAGGCTCCAAGGACGCATGTGGTTTTGAATTATGGTGCTGGAGAAGACGCTGGAGAGTCCCTTGGAGACTCTAGTCAATCAAGCTCCAGGAGATCAAACCAGTCAATCCTAAAAGAAATCAACCCTGAATATTTCATCGGCTGCTGAAATTGAAGCTCCCATGCAGACCCTTCTGATACTCTGGAAATCATACTACTTCCTGAAAAAGTTTAGGATGGGATTGTCTAACATTGATAACTGGGTTCTAGATTTCATAGATTAGAATGCACTTCGAAGGGGCTACAACCTCTTACTGGTAAGGAGTCTCCACAGACTTGTCTAATTTCAAAAGGAGGCTGTGCTTTAGGCCTTTTGTTTTGTCAGAAGGACAAGAGGAGGAGAGCACAAGCAGCAGCAGTAGCAAACGGAGATGCATCAAGTGATAAATCCCGGAATATCTGAACTAAAATACACTTAAATATTCATGCGTGTGTGCGGGCTAAATCACTTCAGTCGTGTCTGACTCCTTGTGACCCAATGGATCGTAGTCCGCCAGGCTTCTCTGTCCATGGGATTCACTAGGCAAGAATACTGGAGTGGGTTGCCATTCCTCCTCCAGGGAATCTTCCCATCCCGGAGATTAAACCCAAGTCTCTTAGGTCTCCTGGATTGGCAGGCAGGTTCTTTACCACTAGCGCCACCTGGGAAGCACAAAATATTCATACCTACTGAATCATTTGAGGTTATCAAAGAATGAGAGACAACTGATGCATACCATGCTATTACACGAGAAGAATCTTCTGAAGTGCGCACACGCTCTGCTGGCCTCATGACAATTACAGTTATATTGCCATGAAGCCCCTGGCTGACTACTCCTGTCACTCCTGTGGCTGCCTGACACCAGGCTCTCTAACTACCTTCAGCAGGCAGGACCGGCATGTGGTTCCTGTCTCCGTAACTCTAAGACTCCTTTCCAAGTTTACAGAAGCACTATTTGGGATTAGCATTGCAACTCATGGAACAAGAAGAAAAACAGGGTGAAAACAACTCTACTATCACCTACTTATTCCAGAAGTTTCCAATAGTTAAATACCATTTCAGTATAAAAATAACTGAACCTTCTGTCCTTTAAAGCAAAATAATGGACTTTTCTTGTCCCAACTAGTGATCGCTGGACTCCTGGAAAGTCTAAAACAGAAAACTGCATTTAAGCAGGAGATTTTTTCTACATATCTGACCCCAATTTTACTGCCTATTTTCATAAGAGAAGGAAAAACAGTTGAAGTCTTTGTATTCATTTACTTGTCTATATCTAATAAACGGACAGTGCGTTAACAGGGAGCTTCGTAGCTCACAGAAACAAGACCTGTTTACCCTGCTCACTTACAGGACCGGAGTCTGTCTGGGACCTGAGCTTTGTAGGCTTGTTATTAATTCATCACTCAAGTTGCCTAGCAATGGAAGTCCATCTCATTGCATTCACTTGGTCTCAATGGTTTTTCCCCCTTCGATGAGCCACAGGCTTCTCTAGCACTAAGAAAGAGTCCCTTTCTCTCCATCCTCCGTCCTTCTGTTTAGACAAGCACTTGGGGGCCGTGGTTAGTGCTATTTTCTCTGTGAGTGGTCTCACCTCCAGGCTGTATGACACCTTCAGAGTGAGCTGAAAGGCTTTTTTGCTCTGTTTCCCAAGACGGCAGTACTCTGCTTCCCGTGTCTTTACCGTAACAATAGTGTACATCTCGACTGAGCTGCCTTCACTCCCTGCTTCTGGAAGATGTCCAGGCAGGGTCTGTGTCTACGTCAGCAAGGCTGATTCAGAACACTACCTCTGGGGGTTTAACCAGGCTTTAAAACACATTCCTGCACTCAGCTCAGCTGGGGTCAGTAGGAGGCCTTCCAGTAAATCTGGTACTTCACTTTTTCATTCTGCCTATTGCAGAGTGGCACTGATTTCCTTTTAGCTCATCCTCTAAGCTATTTTATTACCTTTCAGATGATTTTTGCTCGGACCTTCGCTGTTAGAGCCTTGCATTATTATGCCCACTGCCTTTAGAAATCCTTATCTGCAAAAACTGTGCTTGCTTGGATAACCTAAGCATTGTTGTTGTTCTGTTTTCCATCTGATTTTTTAAAAACTTTAGGATCATAAAAATTAAGTCCTTTGTTTATATATTTTCAAATCTACGCAGAAGTCGTATCTTGTTAAATTTGCCTTTGATTAGCACAGTTGCTCTTCAGTTCATCCCTGGGCTTAGAGTTTAACCACGGCCTTACCAAATTTGTAAAGACAGAACATGTACAGAGAGGGCAGGGTTGTGATTAGATACAGAGCTACAGGGGCTGTCACAGTGAAACCATAGAATGTCAAACTGAAAATTATTTATAAATATAAAGCAAATTCCAAGATTCAAAATTACATACTCCTTATTTAATAATAATCATCAAAGTACAAAAATGTAACTTTATTTTCACAAATAAATGAGTGCATCAAGCTATTTCCACAATCCTAGATATCACACTGAAAACTTATCTCCAGTCACGAACCTTGGTTATACTTACTACCCCTTGAAATCTATGATAAAACTAAAAAGAAATAAACAAAAAAACCCAGTATTTCAATTAAGCAGGCTTTCTTACCACATTCTAATCTAAAAAGAAGTCTCAATGAGGCCAAAGTAGACTTTACCTTTGATGACAAAATACACTAGTAAAACAATTTAAAAACAACAAAAAAAACAGAGTTGCAAAATATAAAGATAATGCTACTTAAATAAAAAGAATCCAGAACACAGTGAAGCAAATGATTCTAATCCGATTTAAAGGAAATGAATTTCAAATAAACAACAAAACCATTGTTCCTGATTCTTCACTTCCCCCCAAAAGACAACACAGAGGACAAGAAAAGGCAGAAAAAGAAAACAAGTGTGCAGTAAGTAGCCTAGCCAAGTGGCTGTACGGACAGCAGCGCTCTAAGAGTTAAACAGGAAACGAGGTAAGCAGACCATGGAAGTCTTCCTGGGGACAGCATGCACTTGTGTTTCTTGAAGTAGCCCCTCGGCTTGCGTTTAATCAGAACTTTTGGTGTAAATGAGAACCCCTTTCTCACCCACATGTCTTTTCTGAACCAGGCCGAGAGACTCAGCCATTTCCTCTTGACGCCCTTCGCCCCAGCACTGAAACCAGAGGAAAGACTGGTAGCCCCACCAAAGAAATATTTTAATTCCATTAAAGGGTGGAAGAGCTTGCTTGGGTAATGGAGTCTCCCTCAGCAGATGTTTCTGAGATTAGATAATCATCTGGAAAGATTAGATCAGTTTAAACGCTCCCTCGCAAAAACAGGAACTGGAAGCAAAACACCTCCAAGTCATTCATTTTTAAGCCTCTATTAAGATCCCATTTTAACTAGTCTTCTCAAATTAGTAACAGGGCATACCTACTTCCCTTCTATACTTGGGCTTTCGAAACTTACATTCACACCATAACAAAAATCCTGAAAGGTTCAAAAGTTAACAGTTTACTGTCACTTAATATTATGCACCAATAATCTAATGAAAAAAAAACCTATGAGCCCCACCCATGCATTCACCGAAAAATGGATTTAAAACAAACAAAAAAGTTACAGCAACTGTCTGCTTTCTCCTTGCCTGTTATAAGTGAAAGGAAACAAACAAACAAACAAACACCAGTCAGCAGAAGGAAGCCTATAGGCCAAAATATNAAAACCTATGAGCCCCACCCATGCATTCACCGAAAAATGGATTTAAAACAAACAAAAAAGTTACAGCAACTGTCTGCTTTCTCCTTGCCTGTTATAAGTGAAAGGAAACAAACAAACAAACAAACACCAGTCAGCAGAAGGAAGCCAATAGGCCAAAATATTGATTGAGGAAGTGCTCTGAAACTTACCTCTTAGCAGGTTAAGAGGGTCACATATGCCATCAAAGGAGATGGACTCTCAAAACATCTCTGTGGCCCGGTGTCCTCATGGCCCAGGGGTGGGGAGGCCATTCTCCAGCCCACTGCACGCCCCCAGCTGCAGAGTTCTGCCTCCCCCTCCACGTGGGAGCCAGGACCTGTCCCGCAGCTGCCTCCAGCTCTGCGGGCCCGAGAAACAAAGGGCTGTGAGGGAGCTTCTCCTCGGAGTGGAGAACAATTCCCAGCGCATGGGAGCTATTTAAAGAGATGGTGCCTGCGAGACCAATGCTGCCTCGGAGCCTTCCTGTTTGTGTCCCGGCTCAAATTTTCATCCATTTCCGAATGAAGACTGCAGAGTGTAATCAGCCCCGAGAAGGCTGAGATTTATGCAAACCCGTGGGGTGTGCAAGGGTGATTTTTAGAAATGGTTTTTTCCTTTCCTTTTGTTCTCCACTAAGTAGACAGGAGGCTTTATTAAAAGCTCTTTGAAAGTCAAAAGCAAAACCTGTACCTGTTGTGATCTGGTAAAAGTTGTTCCAACTCCTGAAAGCTTCTTAACCTGAAGTGTAGAAAGGAAAGAACGTGTAGATGTTTGATCCAATGTCTATTAGGTAAGAACGCAGAGAAAAACCATGAGATTCGTGGCCAGAAAACAAGGGTTTGATTCAAAAAACCTTCACCGATTACTAGCTAGCCTTTAGTAAAGAAACGCACCCCAATCTCTCTGGGCTTCAGCTTCTTTGTCTGAATAAATAGGACCGATAACACGTGCTTTGTATGTCTGAATAAATAGGACCGATAACACGTGCTTGTGAGAACTGCGTAAGATGACTGGAAAAGACCTCACACTGGGCTTCAATACAGTAAGAGCACACAGTCATTACATCATGGCGCCCAGATGCCCAGTGGCTGTCACAGACATTATTAGTAGCTGGGTAAAAACAGATACGCCTGGTGGGCTACAGTCCATGGGGTCGCAAAAGAGTCAGACACAACTCGGTGACCAAACAACAACAACAGAAAGAGTGAATACCTCTCCTCACTTCTCTCCAGAATTATACAAAATTATACAAAATATTGTTTGCCTGTGGGCTAGCTGCCTCCCCACTGGTACCCAGGCTGCCAGAGAGTCAAAGGCTTCACTGGGAATGGTGGTTTTTAACAATAGCCCCAGTACCCAGAACACTTTCCCGCATATAGTAACATGCAATAAATAATTGTTAAATAAATGGATAAATGCAACATTTCGGGAAATATCAAGCACAAAGCTCTACACATGCTAAGCTTGTAACAAATACATATCACATTAGTGAATGTACAGCCACTTTTTTTTTTTTTAAAGAAAAACATCCCAGGAAAAATGCAGTGTGATTGAATTTTAAGACAAGTCGGAACTCTGAAAAACATTTTAGATAAATATGACTGTATGTTTTGTTAGATCACCCAGTTCTAAATATATTATTAAGATGGTTCTTGAAGTGAAGTGAAGTTAAAGTGTTAGTCACTCAGTCATGTTCAACTCTACAACTCCACGGACTGTAGCCTGCCAGGTTTCTCTGTCCATGGAATTCTCCAGGCAAGAATACTGGAGTGGGTTGCCATGCCCTTCTCCAGGGGATCTTCTCCACCCAGGGATCGAACCTGGGTCTCCTGTACTGCAGGCAGATTCTTTACTATCTGAGACACCAGGGAAACCCACAAACTTTTTACTCATGGATTAAGGAGTTCAAGAAAAAATTCAGCTAAACATTTTCAGCAAATTAATTCATATTGGATACTGTACCTAATATCCACAAACTTCTTATCTCATGGATACTAGGTACAATATCCAATGTGAATTAATTCGCTGAAAAAGTTTAGCTTAATTTGTTCCTAAAATCCTTCCTCGGGCCTGTTTTTGTTCAAAGTGGAAACTCTCTTTCTTTTGCCCATCAGTTGGTGGTGATGGGATTTGATGAGAACTCATTGATTTTTTTTAAGAGCATTACCCAGACGAGAAGGGTAGAGATGCGTGGTCCCTTGTGGCTCTTATGATCTGACTGCTGATGTTTAATGTAACATAACAACGTGCCTGGAGACAGGAGAGTCATGGGGACCTGGAACAATAGATTTCATTTTGAGCCTTCACATTATTGCCTGAATCCAGGTCAGGCTAGTTTAGGTCACTAGAGACTAAAAATCAATTCTCTGATGGCTGTTCATTAATCTATTATGTGTAAGGAAGAAAGCAACTTGAGTGGATATTTGTTTATTCTATGAAATTACCAGGAGAGGCAAGATCCTGAATCTTAAAAGATCCAGTTAAATGTAATCCACTCTTCGAAGGGTTTCTCTCCCCACTTCCAAGTTTCTCTTTCCTTCTCTGCACTCGTTCTGGCTCCTGCTTTATAGACAGAATAAGAGTGGTCCTACTATAGGTCTTTCCACAAATGTTAAAAGTGGAATATCAAGATTTAAAGTTGCTCGCTTTGAATGAAGTCATTTTAGTTCCAAAATATGAGGAAGCATCTCATGATCCCTGAATCTGAAATTTTGGCCAGCGAAGAGGAATCTCTGAAGAACAGAGAGTCACGACAAAATAAAAACATAGTTTATTACCTTCAATAACTGCTCTGTTTTTCTAAGTTAGAATTTTAGACACTGATGATAAGGCTTTCTACATCCTTCCTCCTCCTCTCATGGCGTCCCCCATGCTAGAGGCATTTTTAATTGAGTAAAGATTTAAGGAAAGAAAGAAAGAAAGTGAAGTCGCTCAGTTGTGCCCGACTCTGTGACCCCATGGATAGTAGCCTGCTCCAAGCTCCTCCGTCCGTGGGATTTTCAAGGCAAGAGTACTGGAGTGGGTTGCCATTTCCTTCTCCAGGGAATCTTCCCAACCCAGGGACTGAACCCAGGTCTCCTGCATTGCAGGCAGATTCTTTACCATCTGAACCACCAAGAAGTTTCTAAATCGACTTTTGACAGCTTCCAGAAACAAGGATTTCTCACCTTACCTGTAGCTTCCAGTCTAATAAATATCAGTCTACATGGAGGTTGTGAGTTCAACCCTGAGGGTTATCAAGTGAGGCTTAAATGCCTCCAGAAACATGCATGATTGTGGGGAGTGGGGGATGAACTGTGGAAACTGCCATCCAGTCGTCAAGTTTCTTCTTCATCTAATGAAGAAAGAACCTCTTTAAGCAGTTCTTCAAGAAGTTCTAATACCCTCCCCTTTCCCTGGGGAAGCAGATGTACCCTGATAGCTGTTTTCTGTAAAACAGTTTTATTGCCCTAGTTATTAATACTAACAGACTTAGTCAAGATATCATTGTGTATGGTTAACAAATAAAAAGAAAACCTCAAGTTACTGATTACAGGGTCTCCTTATGCTTATTTCTATCATTATTTGAGACTATATATCTCATTTGAATAAATATTTATCTTATGCTACAGAAAGCACAAAAATCAATCTGGTAAGGGACAAGAACTTATAGGCATGACTAACAGGAGCAAATATCACAGAACACATTATCCCAAAGAACATCATTACTAGGTATAATAAACTGGACAACAGAACAATAATGAATATTTCCTTTCTGCCATCTGTTGTTTTATAGGACAGCACATTTCCTGTCAGCTGACTTGAATGAGTAAAACAAAGTCAAATTGAAAGATTAATCTTATTGATAAGGATGCATTTTGATGGCCATTAATTCTAAGAGGTTGCTGCTGCTGCTAAGTCGCTTCAGTCGTGTCTAATTCTGTGCGACCCCACAGACAGCAGCCCACAAGGCTCTGCCGTCCCTGGGATTCTCCAGGCAAGAACACTGGAATGGGTTGCCATTTCCTTCTCCAATGCATGAAAGTGAAAAGTGAAAGTGAAGTCGCTCAGTCGTGTCTGACTCTTAGCGACCCCATGGACTGCAGCCCACTAGGCTCCTCTGTCCATGGGATTTTCCAGGCAAGAGTACTGGAGTGGGGTGCCATTGCCTTCTCCATAGGGCTTTTCTTTTCCAAAATGAGGAATGAAGAAGATAGTATTTCTCCCTCCTTTTCTCTCTCTCAACTGGCTATGAGGTAAAGACATAAGGTTCTTATCCTCCATCAATTCATGAACTGGTGAGACAGGTACAGAAACATCAAGTACAAGGTAGTATGTACTAAAAGAGAAAGGATCACCAAAGGTCAAGGATGCAAGGCAGGAGACAGGAAGGACACAGGGTCAAGGGCTTTGTCACTTCCAAGCTGCTTGATCTTCCAGAAACTTCATCCCTCTAAGCCTCACTTTCCTCGTGGGTAAAACAGAGATCATACTAGCATCTGCTTCCCAGGGCTCTGATGAAAATTAAATGAATTTATGAATTCATTTCACAGCCTGCGTGGCAGCTGAGCCCGTGGACTGAGTGTACGACTTTGGGGGAAGGATGTCTGAACAGTACAGCTCTATGACTTCCACATTTTAGGACAAAGGGCATGCCCAAGGACAGAGAGAGAGATTTTTTGAAGATAAAAAGCTAAATAAATTCATAAGAAGACCCTGACAATCCTAAATGTGCATTCAATGAAACAAAAGGCTTCAAAATATTTGAAGTAAAAACTCTTAGAACGGATATCCCAGTAAGAGCTGAAGAGTTTAATACTCCATGCTCAGCAACAACACACAGAATAAGACAGAAAATCAAGAAAAAGAGAAAACTTAAATAGCATCAACCAAATCAACTTAATGGATATTTTTAGAATACTCTTACCCAAAAGAGCAGAATATATATTCTCATTAAGTTCATAGGGAATATCACTGAGATAAATCATATGCCAAATCACAAAACAAAGCTTTATAAATTCTGAAGGACTGAACTCATACAAAGTGTTTTCTGATGACAAAGGAAGTCATTTAGAAATCAGAAAATAAAAATATCTAGAAAATTCCTAAATATCGAAAGTTAAAGGACACACTTTTTTAAAACCCATATATCAAAGAAGAAATCCCAAGGGAAATCAGAAAATATTTTTAACTGAATAATAAGAAAACTACAACATATCAGTATTAGTAGGATACTGCTAACGCAATCCTTAGAGGGTATTTTATAGCATTAAATGGTTATTAAAATGGAAGACACGTCTATAATGAATGATCTAAGCTTCTATCTTAGTAAGCTAGTAAAAGAACAAATTAAGCCCAAAATAAATCAAAGAAATAATTGAGATACGAACAAACAAAAATTAATGCAAGAAAGATTAAACAGATGAAAGAGAAAAATTATTTAAAAGCTAGGTTTGGGAAAAGATGAACAAAAATGGTAAATTTGTAGCTATTTTATCGAGAAGACAAAAATTAGCAGTATTAGGAAAGAAAAAGAGGATGGCCTTAAAAATATTCAAGATAGAAAATGGATATTAATGGCATACTATAAACAACTATGGGTTTCCACAGTGGCTCAGTGCTAAAGGATCCTCCTGCAAGGCAGGAGACACAAGTTTGATCCCTGGGTTGGAAAGAGCCCCTGGAGTAAGGCATGGCAACCCACTCCAGTATTCTTGCCTGGAAAAATCTCATGGACAGAGGAGCCTGGTGGGGTTACAAAAGAGTCACAACTGAGAGACTGAACAACAACAACAACAACAAGCAACTATAACCCAAGAAATTCAACAACTTACATGCAATGGACAAATTCCTTGAAAGACACAAACTATGAAAACTGACACAGAAGAAATGGAACCTACTTATATTCATGTTGAATACTGACTGATGATTTCATTGTACTTGTTACACAGCAGTAATTTATTCACAGATAAATGAAAACTAGCTTCACCAGTGTGATAACCTCAGCTTCAAAAGTTCTTATGCCAATGAAAATTAAAAACCTGAAAGATACCGCATGGTTACAGATACAGCAGGAAGGGAAAGTGAAGGGTGAATGAATACAGCCAAAGTCATAGCACTTGCATAATTAGAGCAAAAGTACTATTATTTAATACTCTTAATTACAAGTAGGTTTTATAATAAGTTTTAGTATGTGTCTAGATCTCGACCCATCTCTTTTTCGGAATTAAAAAGTTTGGAAGTGAAAGTATAGCTTCCATCACAACACAAATGGTCCTGAGTAGATTCCTAGGAAGGAAAGAAGCAAGGTGATTGACAGGAGGAAATCTGTTTTGAGTCCAGGAGAGCAAACAGTTCTTGTTTGCTGCCAACTGTGAACAGCCAGCTTTGACTATTAGCAGCTATGTGCCAATGATTACTAACTCAACTGCATAGTGAGGACAGGAAGTCACAGGATGACTGTTGCTTTTATGCTGTACTTCTACTAAAACTAGATTTTATTGCCCATTTCCAATAGCTCTTGGGCTTGGGTGGTAAACAACAGCCTTTTAGTAATTCTGCAAAGGATGCAGCGGGTGAGAAAAATGGAATCACATATGTATCCAACAAGGAAGAACAAATAAAAACAAAACACGATTCTCCACTTACAAGTCAAACAAGTTATGTGCCTTACCTAAGAGGTTGTCTTTAAATTCTAATCATTAGTGATCATTAACAAATGAAACATTTTATATTTCTCAAGTCTTTATATTTCTTATATTGGGAAGTCAAACAATAGGCTAGAGTTTTCATAGGGAGATATGTACAATCAAGATGTCATGCAGGCTTAAAATAATGATAATAATAAAACTCTTTAGGTGTTTGCTGCACTCAATATGCCAGCAAATTTGGAAAACTCAGCAGTGGCCACAGGACTGGAACAGATCAGTTTTCATTCCAATCCCAAAGAAAGGCAATGCCAAAGAATGCTCAAACTACCACACAATT
>SJYV01031242.1:198703-226049 GCA_006410875.1 Neotragus pygmaeus | reverse complement strand
ATTTCTTTGGAAGGAATGATGCTGAAGCTGAAACTCCAGTACGTTGGCCACCTCAAGCGAAGAGTCGACTCACTGGAAAAGATTCTGATGCTGGGAGGGATTGGGGGCAGGAGGAGAAGGGGACGACTGAGGATGAGATGGCTGGATGGCATCACGGACTCGATGGACGTGAGTCTGAGTGAACTGCGAGAGATGGTGATGAACAGGGAGGCCTGGCGTGCTGCAATTCATGGGGTTGCAGAGAGTCGGACACGACTGAGCTACTGAATTGAACTGAACTGAACTGAACTTAGGTGTTTGCTAGGTTCTGATTAGGTATTTTAACTGCTTTACATGTACTAACTAATCTCATACTCTGTACCACCCAAAGAGATTGAACTGTTACTTCCATCATTTTACAGATCAAGAAATAGAAGCGCAGAGAGGTTATGTAACTTGCCCAGGATTGCACAGCTAGGCTCTGATGCTGTGAAAACTGAAGAATAATTTCTCAATGTGCCAGTTACTACCTCTGCTTTCACATTACAGGAATTAACATTTTTACACCTTTTTTTTTTCTTTTTTACTTCTGGGAATGACAATTTTTGCCTGTATGGTTTTACCCTGAATCAGGAAAAATACGGTATGAGAAAACAGTACTACAATACAGGTCTGCAAGCTTCTCAGTAGCAGGCCATTTGCTGGCATGAAGAGCATTTTCAATAATACAGCAGCACACTCCCAAGGCAACAAGCCCATCTGTGAGTGGTGTAGTGAGAAGGTGTTAACATTAAAAGGCAAGCAAGGTGGAGCTGAGACCAGCGCAGCTCCCTGTCTTCCCCGACCCAGAGGAGAAAGAAATCAATTCAGTCTCAAAAGCAAAACTTAATGAACCTCCACATCTTGGAATGAGCAAAGGATGTGACATCTGTCTACAGAAACTTGTCCTGGAAACTCGATCTGTAAGACGAGAAAAATCGTACTTGCTCAAGTATTCTCTTTGAGTAGAAGACCGACAAGGAAGATGCAATCACTAGCTGATGTTTACATGACTTCTGGAAGGGAAAGAGAAAACACTAAACATTTATCGAGCCCCCAGGTTGAGCCAAACACCGTTATGTCGTTCCCATTTCAACTGATTAAATCTTGACAGTGTATCCAGAAGATATTATTCTCGCCATTCCTAAGGTATAGAAAAACTGAGGACAAAAGAGGTTATATCAACTGCAAGCAATAGACATTAGAGGAAATTCTGTACCTCAAACCAGAGAACAGAGTATAGTTCAGCAGGTAAAGAATCTGCCTGCAATACAGGAGACACAGGTTCCATCCCTTGGTTGGGAAAATCCCCTAGAGTAGGAAATGGCAACCCACCTCAGTATTCCTGCCTGGAGAATTTCATGGACAGAGGAACCTGGCAGGCTGTGGTCCACTGGGTTGCAAAGAGTTGGACACAACTGAAGCAATTTAGCACACGATTTAGCAAGATTAAGATTAAGAAATTAACTCATATATAAATCTTACTGTGTGGCAGTCATTGTTGTAAGGTCTTTGCTTACAATGATGTCTTTAATCCTCATAAGTCTACGAGATTAATTCTGCTATTAATATTATCCCCAGTGAGGAAACTGAACAACTGAAGAGCTAAATAACTTGCCAAAGTCAGTAGCAGAGCCAGAAAAACGCTCTTCAACACTGATTTGGTTCTTTTAAAGCTAACAGAGGGGAATTCCCTGGAGGTCCAGTAGTTACGAATTCACGCTCTCTCTTCCAGAGCAATGGGTTTGCTTGCGGGTTAGGGACCTAAGATCCAGCAATCTGGGATAAATAAAAACCTGTATCTCTCCAGGTTCAAGACACCTCAGCCCTCTTCAGGATGAGAGTCACTTCATCAATGAGACTTCAGTTTAAAGATTAACCTTTTGGTGTCTTTCTGCATTTTGGCCTACAAAAATAAAGTCTGCTCAGCAGATTAATTGAATAAATAAAATGAAAGAAGTCCACTTAAAAAAAAAAAAAAAAACGCTAACAGAGTTGATCATTTCAATACTGGGGAGGCTGAAAGTGAAACTGGCATAGGACCAAAATGGCCCAATTCCTTTGTAACCAATATATGAACCTCAATAATTGAGACATATAATAATTTAACTGATTTTTGTGTTTCTTGATAATACAGGAAAACTACTTAAATGTCATCCCAGAATGATATTCATTTTAGAAAACACAGGATGCATTTCAGAGCATCTGGGCTCAGGCACAAGATGACCATATGTGCTGGCTTGTTTAGAAAAATCCCAGTTTATACCTGCTGTAAACAGTGAAAGACATTTTTCTTGGGCTCCAAAATCACCACGGACAGTGAGTGCAGCCATGAAATTAAAAGACACTTGCTCCTTGGAAGAAAAGCTATGACAAACCTAGACAGCGTATTAAAAAGCAGAGACATCACTTTGCTGACAAAGGTCCGTATAAATGAAGCTGGTACTGGTGTTTCCAGTAGTCGTGTATGGATGTGAGAGTTGGATCATAAAGAAGGTTAAGCACCAAAGAATTGATACTTTCAAACTGTGGTGCTGGAGAAGACTCTTGAGAGGCCCTTGAACTGCAAGGAAATCCAACCAGTCCATTCTAAAGGAGATCAGTCCTGGCTGTTCATTGGAAGGACTGATGTTGAAGCTGAAACTCCACTACTTTGGCCACCTGATGCGAAGAGCTGACTCATTTGAAAAGACCCTGATGCTGGGAAAGATTGAGGACAGGAGGAGAAGGGGACGACAGAGGATGAGATGGTTGGATGGCATCACCGACTCAATGGACATGGGTTTGGGTGAACTCTGGGAGTTGGTGATGGACAGGGAGGCCTGGTGTGCTACGGTTCATGGGGTTACAAAGAGTCGGACACAACTGAGCGACTAAACTGAACTGAATTGATGCTGAAGATAAAGTTCCAATACTTTGGCCACCTGATGCGAAGAGCCAGCTCATTGGAAAAGACCCTAATACTGGGAAAGATAGAAGGCAGGAGAAGGAGATGACAAAGGATGAGATGGCTGGATGGCATTATGGACTCAATGGACAGGAGTTTGAGCAAGCTCAGGGAGATGGTGAAGGACAGGGATGCCTGGCGTGCCATAGTCCATGGGGTCGCAAAGGGTCAGACACGACTCAGCAACTGAACAACAATACCTGCTGTTCAGACATGATCAGATAGCACTTGCTTTCACTTTCAAAAGTGTCCCATTTTGGACAATAAAGTATATAGTCATCTCACTTAGGCACAACCAGTGCAACTAGTACAAGTCAAACTGCACAAGATTCAGAGCCAATCTTCTTTTCATATAATTTTTAAGTCATTTTTTTTTTAGCAACTCCAGAAGCTATTGGTCTATGCCAACAACAACCAGCCCTTGGTTCACTGTTCACTGTTAGTACTGACTCTTTTATCTTTATGTACATTTCTGTTTGTTTGTTTCATAGTCCCATCTCCATGCTTTCTATTTAACAATAATTTTCCACTTAGTTTTTCCTACCCATAAAATTAATTAGGATTACTGATTAACTCTAAAACTTCTAAAAGGCAAAACCAATACAAAACAAACACCCTCCTTCCCCAATTCAAAACATACTTAATTTTAAAACTTTCTGGGCACCTAAAGCCACGTAGCATTGTCTCTACAAACGCTAGTTTAACATCATATATGCTCGCAAAAGAGAGAGTTCTACTGACCTTTCCGTCGCAAACATTTTACAGATTTGGTACATCACCACGGGAATTTCAAATGATCTCTCATTCATCTTCTGAGAATCAGAGTCTGTATGAAAACCATTCTGTGTTGCACTTGGTTTAAATAATTCTGATTCTTTCATCTCCTCATCCGAAAATCTGTCATTTTTACCATCATGAGCTCAGGAGTACTCTTTCCCATTTCTCTTTCTTCCTGCCTCTTCCTACCTTCAAACACTTCATTTCCCTCTGGCCCTTTGGCCAAGTTACTGTCTTTCCTCCTCCAATGCTTCCCAGTCTATGACGACCACTCAAATGACACTTCTGTCCTTAAGGATTCCACTGTCACTTTTAAGAAGCAAGTAGCTATTCAGTTTCACTCTCTGACACTGTGCTTCCAGCAATGCCCCCAACTTGGCAATTGCCTTAGTAGGCCTATGCTGTCTCCTTATCACTTTATAATTCTTCTGAAAAATTACTTACCTTTGGACTCCTGGCCTCTCCACACTTGGATCAAAATTATCCACTCAGATAGAGTCTCCTTGGGAAACAGCTGACAATGTTTCCCAGCTCCTGGCCTTCACTCACCTTATTGTTTATGAAGATCCTTGGGCAACTGGGATCTTCAGAAAGAAGGGAGGAGATCCCTGCCCTCCATTCATAGAAGATCGGTTTATGTGTCCTGAAGCAATGGACTGCACTGCTTTACTCTAACCTTGGTCCACACAGTCACTGATGCTGGAAGGTACAGTCACAAACTAGTCATCATCGAACCAATGGAAAGTTGCTCTATGCCAGTGTGAGTCAGGATGATGAAGACAATAGCCTACCATGCCCTGCCTAGGGACTTAAACATCTTAACAGTGTTCTCTCTTTCTGAGCCAGCATGGGTTCTTTAGATCTTAGCATTTAAATTCACCTTGATTATGATACCCAATACTGAACCATATTCATCTTTAATTTCCACTAAATGGCCTCAACTATCCAAAGAGGTTTAATCTCAGCATGATAATGATGTATCATTAGAGGTTTCCCTATAAAGGTTGGATGTGTGGTATATTTTGGGGAGAAATTGCTGTAAGGTTTGAATATCACATTTTTTTTTAAAGCATTTGCAAAAACCACACATCCTACTTCAGCTTTATTGAAGATCACATTTAATAGAAGTGAATTTCATTAAAGATATAAGGAAAGTAATTACCGCTTCAGAGTCACATGGTCAAAGTCAAATTATACATTCCATTCTGTAATAATGTTTTAAACAGACATTTCCTCCTATCTGTTACCTTGCTCCTTCACGACAATGGTCTTATTTATGATAAGTGGATATCCAGAATAGAGTCGGAGTCCTTGCAAACAGAGAATCAATTGTATCATGTATTTTAGAGCTACTGCGGTGATACTTAAGATAAGCACATGTTCACTAACACATAGACCAGAATTTGACCAAATCTCAATCATGAAAAACGAGTACGTCTCTGTGTGTCAGCTTTACTATTAACACTCCTACAGGAATTGCAGCCAACTCTTTGTCTTTTATGGATAGAGATGGTATTTACCAAGACAAAAATCGGTATGCTTGGGTGAAATGTTTCTGACTAGAGTCAGAAACACGCAGAAGACACAGCTCTGGGAAGACCATCAGAATTCAAGCTTTAAAACAATAGCAAAAAGAAGACACCTCAAACCATTCCACTTCATTTCTCCAAACGTTATCCTTTCAATTGTCTTAAAAACATTCATTTTACTAAAAGTAATTTTTAAAGATCACTCTCTAACTAAACCACATACTATGTGAGGTTTCACGTATCATATTCGTCCAACTACGGGCTGCATTTACTGAATAAGCTGAAAATTCACAGTGTGATACAGAATGAATCATAGCACTGCACTCTTCCTAAGAATCACAAACACACACAAGGGACAGAGAAGAAAAAACGGAACTCGATTTCAATTTGGTCTCATTGAAAACATACTTGCTCTTACTGTCACTTTACATTAGGTAGAATAGAAATGTCTAAACAAAATTTTTGAAAGGCTAATCTGAAGATTTATTTTTTGAAAGGCTAATCTGAAGATTTATTTTTAATTAGACACAAGCAGTGACTCTCACATCAAATTAATTTCTTACTTTAACCTTTTACAACGGCGATACTATATTGAAAGTATGCAGAAACATTTAATAGCTTCTTTCAAGGACACTTTCTTTAAAAAAAAAAAAAACAAACTACGAAATCAGCCCTCAGGTCCCATTTCACACTGGGCACCTGGGTATCCACAAAGCTCTTATTTCTCTGTGCCCTCCCAAATTATAGCCTCGACGCAGAATCACTTGACTAAGTGGCACTCCTGTAAGATACAAAAGCTACTGATTTATTAAGAGAGGCCTGAAGGAGATCAGTCCTGGGATTTCTTTGGAAGGAATGATGCTAAAGCTGAAACTCCAGTACTTTGGTCACCTCATGTGAAGAGTTGACTCACTGGAAAAGACTCTGATGCTGGGAAGAATTGGGGGCAGGAGGAAAAGGGGACGACAGAGGATGAGATGGCTGGATGGCATCACTGACTCGATGGACGTGGGTCTGAGTGAACTCCGGGAGTTGGTGATGGACAGAGAGGCCTGGCGTGCTGCGATTCATGGGGTCGCAAAGAGTCAGACAAGACTGAGCGACTGAACTGAACTGAACTGAGGCTCTATTTTCACTTCACCCAACACTCCTATGCATAGTGCTTATCACAACAATAGAAAAAATCATCCTCCATCAGTGAGTCAAAGACAAAGCAGACAGAACGATTATGCGTATATAAAGAGGGAAAAATAAATGCTCGTCCTGGTGGGATGCTACCGAGGCACCTCCCAGGAGCCTGCCCTCTGCGTTCCTGAATTGTGGCCCAGATGATCAAGATGTGCTGGGAGGTGAATTGTGGCCCAGATGATCAAGACGTGCTGGGAGGAAGAAGCCACGGCGTGGTCACCTGTCGGTGCTCCTCCACTGAGGCGGCAGAGCCTGGGAGTCACAATGCCGCGATTCCAGCTAAGAACTGGCCTGGCACCGGGTGAGGGCTTTCCAGAGCCCACCACACAGTCTCTTCTGTTTAGACAACATCCTCATGGTGCAGGGGCCGGAGGGGGCTCGGCGACCGGCCCTACTGAGCCGGGAACCTGTGTTACACTGCATGAAGTCTGTGTTCACTGAAGACATGAATGGTCTTGGACGCAGAGAAAAAAAAGACTGTGAGAGACACAGGATCAGTGGGCATGCGTACTAAGTCGATCAGTCTTGTCTGACTCTTTTCGACCCCATAGACTGTAGCCCGCCAGGCTCCTCTGTCCATGGGATTCGCCAGGCAAGAATATTGGAGTGGGTTGCCATGTCCTCCTCCAGGGGATCTTCCCGACCCAGGGATTAAACCCCAGTCTCTTAAGTCTCCTGTGTTGGCAGGAAGAGTCTTTACCACTAGTGCCCTCTAGGAAGCTCAGAGACAGGATCAGAAGCAAGCTCAGATTTGAAAGTCAAGCTCTAAGCCTTGGTTTACCTGTGATACCCGTGATGCAACAAATGAGGTCTGTTTCACTTCACTGTCAGATTTGGGGTCTGGGCTGTGCTGTGCTGTGCTCAGTCGGCTCAGTCCTGTCCTACTCTTTATGACTCCACACACCGTAGCCGCCAGGCTCCTCTGTCCATGACGATACCTCAGGCAAGAATACTTGAGTGGATGCCATGCCCTGCTCCAGGGGATCTTTCCAACCCAGGGATCTTTCCAACCCAGGGATCGAACCCATGTCTCCCACATTGCAGGTGGAGTTTTCACCGTCTGAGCCACCAGGGAAGCTTGAATTTGGGTCTGAGGACCCAATAATTTATAACACTCATATTCTTTTGAGACAATTTCAGAAACTGTGGTTATTCAAGTCAGTAGGGGAAAGAATTCCATTTGGCCCCACTCACCTTTTCCTCTCAGAACAGAAATGAGGATTAGTAAAAAGCACAGCTGAGTAGATATCTCATCAGTCTACCAAGGGCGAATGGGCACTGGCCAGTTTGTAAAGGGAGTTAAAATTAAATTCTTAATACAATTTAACATCAATTAAATGCGTGTAATGAGAATGACCACCCTGAAAATTAATCTACTTAATAGTTAAAGTATAATCAAATTAGTCTGTTCTACAAATGTAGTGCTCCTTCCTTTCTAATTAATCACTATTTTATGAGGGTGGACTTCCCAGACGTCTGGAATTCTTTAAAAGATTTGTAGGCATGTCTTCAAAATGGGGTGGGGGGTGGGCAGGGGTGGAACTTCCAAGATGGTCCAGTAGTTAAGACTACGCCTTGCAATGCANAATCACTATTTTATGAGGGTGGACTTCCCAGACGTCTGGAATTCTTTAAAAGATTTGTAGGCATGTCTTCAAAATGGGGTGGGGGGTGGGCAGGGGTGGAACTTCCAAGATGGTCCAGTAGTTAAGACTACGCCTTGCAATGCAGGGGGTGCAGGTTCAATCCCTGGTCGGGGTTGCTGAAATTCCCCATGCTTTGTGGCCAAAAATCTAAAACTTAAAAAACAGAAGCAATATTGCAACAAATTCAATAAAGACTTTAAAAATGGTCCACATTAAAAAAACAAACAAACAAACAAAAAACCTCTAAAAATAAATGAGCCTTTGCTATTTCTTATAGTAGAAAAATTGTTTTCTTGTCTTAACAACCTCAATTAACTTCATAACTCTAGATAATTCCAAGGAAAGGAAAGCCATCTGAAATCAGAAAGGAAAATGACATGCCAAGTATCCGGGTTTATACCACCGCAGAGACAGCACTATCGTTTTCTCTGTATGGAGCCACTAAGACGGAGCCACCACGGCCCCTGCAGCGTCTGGTAGGGCCATGTCCAGGTAGGCACACCAGGAGAGAACCAGGAGACCCTTCAGACACCCCAGTAAAGTATGTGTGAACCCATCGGTTTGAAGTTTCTTGTTGACTCAGCTGGCAGGGCTCACTTTGCCTTTCAACATCCCAGGGCCAACGATCTCACTTTTTGTGTATGTTCCTCATGGCCATCATTTCCCAGTCTTTCAAATTATATCCTCTAATATCCTGTGAATCATCCCTGGTTATGGAGTCCTAAATTAGACACTGCATTTTAACTAAAGGAGACACATTATGTCCAAGAACGACTGCCTCAAATGAGGTCATAGGCACTCTAGTTTTACAGCATGAAAAACAAAAGGCATTTCCTTTTTCTTTCGTGTCCCAGGGATTTTTTTTTTTTCCTTTACAAGAAAGAAAATCTAACAAAGCGAAAGCATAAGCAACTGATCATGTGGAACCTGACACTTATTAGCATATCTTTGTGCTTCCTCAGAGTTTCATTTTCTCTTTCTCATTGTGAGAAACTGCCTTCTATGATAAATTAAAACTAGAGTTGATTATCTTGCTTTCTGCTGCTGCTAAGTCGCTTCAGTTGTGTCCGACTCTGTGCGACCCCATAGATGGCAGCCCACCAGGCTCCCCTGTCCCTGGGATTCTCCAGGCAAGAACACTGGAGTGGGTTGCCATTGCCTTCTCCAATGCATGAAAGTGAAAAGTGAAAGTGAAGTCGCTTAGCCGTGCCCTACTCTTAGCGACCCCATGGACTGCAGCCTACCAGGCTCCTCCGTCCATGGGGTTTTCCAGGCAAGAGTACTCGAGTGGAGTGCCATCGCCTTCTCCAATCTTGCTTTCTAGTTTGGGGGAAAAAATATCATATATGGCCCCCTCTGCTCCACTTGATAGGCGTCTATGGGGCACGCTGCTGGACAGTGAGAAGACAGGGACGCACAGCAGTTCCAGCGCTCAGAGGGCTGCACACACTGTGGGGGCAGCTACAGAGCAGTCACGGCATCTTCATCATCGGGAATGATGACTGGAGGGCAGCACAGGCCCCGGATTCACCAGGAGCACGACGGGGAGAAACTGGATACAGACTGGAGGGAAGGAAGAAGAAAGGGCACTAGGGCGGATTTTCCTAGACAACATAAGCTGTGGCCCAGCCCCCGGGGATGTCAGGACTGAAGCAGCTGAGACGGGGAGGAGGCTCTTCAGGTAAGGGAATGAGGGTATGTAGAAAGCAGGCAGAGAATGCAGATGAAGAAGCACAGGCTCTGCTATATTTTGTGTGTGTGTGTGTGTGTGTGTGCGCGCGCGTGTGCGTGTGTGTGTGTGTGTGTGTGCACGTGCTCAGTCACCCAGCTGTGTCCAACTCTTTGTGACCCCATGGACTGTAGCCCGCCAGGCTCCGGGTTCTCCGGGCAAGAAGACTGGAGTGGGCATACTCCAGGGGATCTTCCCCAGCCAGGGATTGAACTCTGTCTCTTGTGTCTCCTGCACTGACAGGTGGGTTTTTTGCCACTGCACCAGCCGGGAAGTCCAGGATATGTGTATTTTACCACAATTAAATAATAAAAAAAAAGAAACAGCAGCATGGGTCTTGGAGTGAAGCTGCTCTACTTTCCTGGGGCAAATTACTTACCTTCTTACTTACTAAACCTACAAAATGAGAGGCAAAACAGCACCTACTTCTTGGGAGTGAAACCCCCGGGGTTTTAATCCACAGAAAGCACTGGCAGCTGAGCTGGCTTTACAGGAAGTGCCCAGAGATGGGTGAGAGCATGGTACCTTCACAGGCTGAAGAGTTTAAGCTGTCTCTTCCTACAGAGAAGGCCAGGAGACAGAAGAAGAAAGCCAGGAAAGAGAATTGAGCCGATGGCCATTGTTTTGAAAATACATTTTTTCTTTATCTTATTGTGTGTCTACATGAGGCCATGGATATTAACTAATTATAATCATTTCACAATGTATGCAATCATTTCACAATGTCAAATAACTATGCTGGCACCCTAAACTTATACACAGCTATATGTTGATAATATCTCAAAAGAAGTGGAAAAAGAGTTATTTAAAAATTTTTAAAGAAACCACATTTTGAAGGTAGCACTTTTTCCTTTCTGAGGTCCGCACTGAACTTTAAATGAGCACCAAGGGTATATCCGTGAAGCTACCTACACTTGACAATATGAGAAAATCTGTCAGTGCAAAATAATTATGTCTTCCAGTGTTAAAAACACTTCTTTTCAAAGGACAGACTAACCACACTATACTAAATGTGCCTTCTGCCCCACGACCTGAGAAGGGCTGCAGTCCTAAATCAATGAATGCCACACATCCCATGAACACCCGTGTCTGGTTACACACACGTCGTCTGACAGTCTGTGGACAGAGGAATACCGCATGTTCTATGGAAAGGAACGACAAGATAATATCAGAAAACATAATGGGTCCTTCCCATAAAAAATAGCACAGANAAGCTAATAGGGGTAAGAGCTACGCTAAATGTGAAGCCTGAGGATGGGACTCTGGCTGAAGCACTTGGATTCTAGCATATGCTTATGATTACCATTAAGCCTGCGACTCCCACGGGATCAGCTATTTTATATGGGTTTTTTTGTTTGCGGGGGGGTGGGGTTGAGTAGGGGGTGGGTAATAAACTCTCCTACAGTTTTAAAACAGTTAAGTTTATGCTCTGGTCTTATTTTTGCAAACCTAGCTTTCATTCATTTTGAAAGAAATCCATACATAGTTGAAGACACCGTCCCATGGTGAGGTACTCTCATTAATTTACTTTCATTGGTTTGGCCGTAAGAACTAACACATCTTTGGCCACTAGTTGAGCCAAACCCACCCTGCAAATAAAACCTTGCAAATATTTTTATAGACGTTTCCACTACTTCCCTCACCAGTTCCTCGGGACATCCGAGCTAGTTTATGAGACCCCTTGTACATCCTCTCTACCCCACACCCTACCCATACACCAATATACCTACATTACCCAGTATACCCACGCACCCAACTTTAACACCGTTCCTCAAGGAATTAAAGCTTGTGTCCTCTCCAGGAGGCATGAAGCGGAATAAGACATGGTTCCAAAACCCTCAGGCTCCCTTAAAAGCCCCTCAAGCACAGAAACTCCATCCTGTTTAGCTGTGATCCTTCACAGTGCCCTTAGAAGACACTCAAAAGACAAGTGCCACGAAAGAAATTCAAAGAAACAATAAATGAATGAATGAACTGAACGACGCAGACTCTAGAAGTCTATTTTCTTAGTTAATTTTCTTATTTATTTTTCTCACACACATTGTTAAAACAATTATTTGGAAAAAAGTGTTTATTATATTCACCGTTTAAAATCAATTAATGTGTTTACTAAATGTAAAACTTTCATTCTTTCCTAGCCAAGCCTTGGTCTGATTTCCAGAAGTCAAAGCAAATTGAGCAGGAACCAAAAACAAATGTGCTTACTTCCCAATTTTGCCTGGGTCTACAACAGAGAGAGACTCCAGATTCTAACCCTGTGGCAGGTTTTCATCTACACCTGCTCCCTCACCTGAGCCTCTCCGTTATGCAACAGCCAATGCCTATGGACAGCTGGATGACAAACACTTATAACAGTACAATGAAACCACCAAAAGGCCTAATACACTTTTTACCACTTTCAAGCTCTAATGAAATGATGTTTGTATCTCAAAAACTATTATTCTGAGTCAAGGAAGGCAGACACAAAATAGTATCTACTGTAATGTTCTGTTTATACGACTTCCAAGAATAGGCAATACTAATGTATGGTGGTAGAAGTCAGAAACTGGCAGGATATAAACGGGGTGTGAAGGACATTTTTAGAGTGATGGAAACGTTCTGTATCTTACTTTGGATGGTGGTTACATGGGTTAAAAGTCAACTAGCTGAATCAACTGTGAATTTTACTGTATACTGAGCATATCTCAACTTTTAAATGTATTAAGTACATTTAATACATTAGTACCTTTAATACGTAAGTACATTTAATACTGGATTGGCTACCCACTCTAGTGTTTTTGCCTAGAGAATTCTATGGATAGAGAGCCTGGTGAGCTACAGTCCATGGAGTTGCAAAGAGTCAGACACGATTGGGTGAGTAACACTTTCACTTTTTTTAAGTGACTATTATCACTAAATAAAAGCTTTTTTGAGGATGTGTCTTCAGAAATCTTGAAGATCTTTAGGATCGTTGCCATTATATTAATTTCTTGCCATAGGAGAGGTTGAGGTGACGAGAGAAAGAAGGCGGCAGGCGTGGGTGGTTCTCGGCCTCCATGCCCATCTCTCTCACAGGCACGTGCTAGCAACAAGTCCTCAGATATCTCAACTGGGGGACCTTGTCTTTAACAAAAGCTCAAAAGCAGAAAATGAGGAAATAGTTGAAACATATCGTCCTCCTTAAATTGCGTGTTCATGTTGCTGGACTATTGAAAAACACAGAGAAAACATAGAACATGCTCACATATTTCTTGGAAATCTCTGCTTTATTTAAATTATATTAAATTTATTCTAATTTTGTGCCAATAAAACTAGAAGTATGATATTAAGAAAATTTATCTTTCAAAAATTAAGTTATGAATAAATGCTGTTTTAAGTGTGAACAAAAAACCATAAAAGGCCATGACACTCTTCAACAGTAACTAACACCCCTATTAACTGGGCGGTGTGTGTCTTAGTTGCTTAGTTGTGTTCGACTCTTTGTGACCCCATGGACTGTAGCCAGGCTCCTCTGTCCATGGCGTTTTCCAGGCAAGAATACTGGAGTGGGTTGCCATTTCTTTCTCCAGAGGATCGTCCCAACCCAGGGACTGAACCCAGGTCTCCTGCATTTCAGGCAGATTCTTTATTGTCTGAGTCACCAGGGAAGCTATTAACTGGGCTACCAACTTACATCATAAGAAAAATTAAAAATCAGTTCTGCTTATTGGACCGGCTGTATTTTTCAAAGAAAATATGAAANCCAGGTCTCCTGCATTTCAGGCAGATTCTTTATTGTCTGAGTCACCAGGGAAGCTATTAACTGGGCTACCAACTTACATCATAAGAAAAATTAAAAATCAGTTCTGCTTATTGGACCGGCTGTATTTTTCAAAGAAAATATGAAAGACAAAGACCTTACTGACAAGTCATTCTAACTTTGGTAGCTTCTTTGAAATGGATCAAATTCTGGTTAAGAGTAATCAAAGGTACTACCTGAGACAACAATACATGCTTCCTGCACAGACCACATAAGTACCCAAGAGATCATCTACATAAGCAGAGTTAATGGAGAAGGGGAAAGATGTTATTACAAAATGAGGACAGGTCAGAATCCATGTTTTGTTAAAAATCCAGGATTGTCTGATTGCCTTCTTTTCCAAATTAACTATAGAGAAGAAGAGAATTTTTATGTTAGGAGGGATCCTAGAGGTCAGCCTGCAGAAGTCCTTCATTACCCTGATGAGAAAACTGGACGTGTAACCAAGTTCAGTCTGCCTCCACCATTTCCCCCAGACTGCACAGTGAGTGGTCTCTCCCCACCCTGGCTGGTCTCCTGTTACCCAGCCTCAGCACACCAGCAACCACGGCTATGGGTGCCGCTCCTTTCCCCCAGACTGGTTCTCCTGACAAAACACTCTTCCCAGTCTCCTTCCTCCTGCTAATCCAGGCTCATTCTTTAAGACTTAATCTAGCTATGACCCCTCCCAGATGTCTTCCTTAACCCCTTCTTATCCTCAACAATGTAGCCCCAAGTGTTAGTTACACCTTCTCTGCTTTCCCAGAGCATCTCATGTGATTTTCCTCCATCATTCTTCCCACCATTCAAATACTGAATGTCCACTCTGGGGGGTCTGGGGGCTAATGCTGGGACACAGAGAGAGATAGACATCACTTCTACCCTCAATGAGCTGTACTTCAGATGCCACTGAAATGCCTGATGACAGTCCATCTATTCTCACTGAAAGACTAGTAACCATTTTTGCAGCCCCAGAACCTGATAGGGTATATGGCACACAGAGGCTCAGTAGAAGGTTGCTCAATTTATTGTAAAAATCAGTTTAAATTCTTCTTGTTTTAATAAGCAACGTGATCCTTGAGCAAAATTTAATCTTTAAAACAATGGAGGCTATACTTACCTTCTTCTCATTATTCATGCTGCTCTCAGTTTTATGTGTTAAGGCATGTTCATTTACAATTGTTGCCAGCTTTGATTTCTATCTTTACTTCATAGCATATCACCAAAGAGTTTATGTTATCCTATGACCCAAGGCTAGTTTAGTAGATTCTGGGAAAGCAAGTAGTATGCAAAATCAGGATGCTATATTCTCCAACACAACACCAGTCCAACATTTCTGATACTTCTAGGCTCCAAATTATAGCCAATTATGAAAATATGATCATATATTTTAAATACCTTCACTATTATTTAGTGAATTAATTGTTCACTTACTCAGTAAGCATGTATGTGCCAGGGACTGGAGATGAATAAGACATGGTCCAGGGCATCAACAACCTGCTCATCTTTAGAAAGGTCAGCTACAGAAGTCTTACTATTAAGTAGCGGATAAGCGTAATAAGAAGAATACAGAGGCAGAGAAGGGACAGAGGTAGAGTGAGCAACGTGGCTTGGGGAGGAGGCAGCCCTCACAGAGGAAGCGACGCTGAGATTTTGGAAGACTTCCCTAACAGCTCCTTGGCCCAAGGAGAGGCCACATCTACACAGATCAGCCCCCGCAGGGTTTACTCAGCAGCAATTTGTTAAGACTCTTACTGAGTGTCAGGCTCTTCAACGAGGGAGGGGGAAGGCAGTGAGAGAGCCAGCTGTGAAGTAAACAACGTTCCCTTCCCCGAAGCGCTGACACACCACTGTGGGCCTAGTGATAAAGGCTCATCCTCCACGCAGAAATGTTATCACGGGATTATAAGCAGGAGCTCAAGTGTGTTCAAGTCTTACACTTTAGAAGTGCTAGGTTTCTTTGTTGACTTCTGGCCAGTGTTCAGTTCATTTTCAAAGCTCCGCTCTTGGTCCTGCCTTCCTCTCTTTCCACCTTCCCACAGCTAAGCTTTGACAATAGGTTCCCCTGGCTGCCTCTGCTTCCTGACCTCAGTCACTCTCCAACCTGCAGCAAACAGGCTTCCCCCTCTCACTTCCATCAGACCCGGGGTAGCAAAGGTCTCCATTGTTATCTACACTACAAAGCCTGTGGACAATGTTTAGTTTTGACCTTACTGGTCATTTAGATAACCTGAGATACAGCTGTCCACTCACTCTGAGTCTGATGCCTGGGCTTCCAGAAAGTTTCCAAAGAGTCTCCATCAGAGGCCCCCAAAGCTTTGCCTCACTTCACCTGGCGCTGCTCCTTGGGTTCTACCTTCACTCCACTGCTCTCTCTACAGAGACCCTATATTCTCCTGCCAGATCTCATCCAGTCCCAGCTTTAACTGTCTCTCAAATGCTGAAGTCTCCCGTGAGTAAATAGCTTGGAACTCTCACCCTTGATCTTGTGCCCAAGTTTCCAACTTGTATAGCCAACCATCAGCTGGGTACCGGATGTGAAGAGCCGACTCACTGGAAAAGACCCTGATGCTGGGAAAGATTAAAGGCAGGAGGAGAAGGGAATGACAGAGGACAAGATGGTTGGATGGCATCACCGACTCAATGGACATGAGTTTGAACAAACTGGAAGATGGTGAGGGACAGGGAAGCCTGGTGTGCTACAGTCCATGGGATCAAAAAGAGTGGGACATGACTTAGTGACTGAACTGAACTGAACTGAACTGAGCGGGGTACATCAGCTGAGTTCCACATTTCACAGGCTAAATTTCTCCTGTTCACTTTTTGCTCATCCATCAGAATTCTCAACTTCAGTTCTTTGAGACGCCATGGACTATACAGTCCATGGGATTCTCCAGGCCAGAATACTGGAGTGGGTAGCCATTCCCTTCTCCAAGAGATCTTCCCAACTCAGGGATGGAACCCAGGTTTCCCGCACTGCAGGCAGATTCTTTACCAGCTGAGCCACCAGGGAAGCCCAAGAATACTGGAGTGGGTAGCCTATCCCTTCTCCAGCGGATCTTCCCAACCGAGGAGTCGAACCGGGGTCTGTGCATTGCAGGCGGACTCTTTACCAGCTGAGCTACGAGGGAAGCCTCAGTTGATAACACTCCAAAACAAAAACTCAAGAGTTTTTCCTGGTCCCCTGTATGCATTAACCAGCAAATCACAACAACTTCATTGGTGGTTTCCCCACAGGCTCCCTTATTATTCCCTTCTATCTGTATCCTCGTCTAGATTCTCATCGTCTTTACTTGGATCACAGTGCATTAGCTTTCCAAAGCGTTTCTCTGCCCCACAATCATGATGCACCTTAAAGCTATCCGTTCCTCTCCAGAGAAAGAAAGACACAGGGGGATCCTGGAACAGAAGCAGCAAACAGTTACAAGACCACAACTGTGAATTTATGGATTTTAACCCAACAGCTCTGAAACCAGATTAAAACTGTAATGGTCTGAACTGGGTATGAGCAGAGAGGTGGGGGTGGGGAGTGGAAGAGACAGAAGAAAGAAGAATCTGTAAAATTTAGATTAACTGAAGAGAGTTCCTTCTTAAGACCCCCTTCAAAAGTCCTCTGAGTAGCTAAGTACTGTATTAATACTTCCATGAACTCTAAAGAGAATGGGTACCAACGTTCCTTAACTTCCACAATAAAAACTTTTAGAGTATAGATAAGAGTAGTATCCTGTCTATTTAGGACTATATAATTGAAATCAGCTTCTCCTGGGCTTCTTCTAAACAATGACTCATGTTGTTTTAGCTGGTGTTGACTCACTGCCCCACAAAGGATGACACAGCTTTAAACAAGCAGAGCGTGGCCTGCTTTTTCCAATTACCAGCTTCCAGCAACTGAAGAGGGGGGAGTCCTCTGGCATGGGGCTTTCCGCAACTAAGCACAATTTTGACTTTACCAAAATAGTTGCCAAGTGGACCTTGTAATCACTGAGCTTTCTAAGTGAGGAGGAGAGAAGTGAAGCCGTGGTATGTTAAAATCACAGGGGCCAGGCATCATCTGTTCTTTCAAAACAGAATCTACGGAAACTTAACAGTCAGCGCTTTTCCCATTTAATTGCCTGCTCCACTGAGGTCAGCAAATGTTTTTCTTTAAGATGCCAATGAAAAGTCACAGCGAGTGTGTTTTCGAGACTCTCCAAGTTACGTCTGGTGAGATAACGAGCGTGGGGAGTCGTAATAGTGTTTGAAAGGAAGCTAAGGAAATGTCGTTCTCTTAACGGTCACCACCTTTTCTCCAGCTCTAGACATTTAATGGTCTCCCATCAGGTCTCGGGTTTCCCCGCCTCCATGTTTTCCTCTCTGTTGGCCTGACTGCTCCCAGAACACATTTGTCCATGCCTTGGGCCAGCGTAGGTGCCGCAGTAATGCAGGCGGGTGACCAGGGGTCAGCAGGAGAAACTCAGACCCCTGACGCATTCCACAAGGCCCTTTTCCATTCTTTGCTCCCCAGCTGAACCACAGAGATTAGTCCTCACTCATTACTTTTTTTTTTCTTGATGCTCAGTTCCTATTAGCAATATACTCTGAACAACTCAGCTGGTTAAAAATAGAGAACACTTCTAAAGACATGGCAGTTGGCAGGGAAGCCCAGGCCACACTGTTTATGTATAACTAAAATGAATCCCCTGGAAAATGAACATAAGTGCCCGGAGGCCACTCTGTGGACTCTGACCTCTCCAGAAGATTCAAGTCCAGACTGCAATGAGCCCTGGGTTTGTTTTCTCAACAGAAATCCTTGAAGCCCAATTTCGGTTCAGCATCATCTGTGGCTCCAGGGTCACTGAGGGACACAGACTGTGCTCAGGCAGACAAGTGACCAGGGATGGCCCGGAGTCCAGACTGGACTGCACAATCTAGCTCAACTTATCCTAAGTTTCTGAGCAACATTTAAAACAGACCTGGTCTGCACAAAGGCATGGTCCAGGAGCTGCTTATCCCTGGTTGGTTTCAGAGTCAAGATAAAGTCAAAACCTGACTGAATATTAGGAGAGACTAAAGGAAAACCCTGTTAATTCTCATGGAGCCTTGTTTCTTGACCTGCATTAAGAACTGTATGTTATAGATCACATGGAAAGAACAAAATGAAAAATATGTTTTTAGCCACAGAAACCTGTCTTAGTAGTTAGAGAAAACAATTGATAAAACTAAAATGAAAAAATTCTAAGAACATGAACCTACAGGTTAAAGGATTTTAAAAAATGCCTGCCTTTCCTTCTGCCTAAAAAAGAGCCCTGGGAATATTTCCTATAATTCAAAATTGCTTGGATCTCACTTCCATGGTCAAGCTTATTGACTTCTATAATACATTCTGTCCATTTTAAAAATACCATTACCCAAATAAGACTGCAAGAGGGCAAGAATACAGCTTTTACATTAAAAAAAAATCCCATTATTTCCCTTCAAGAGGTAACAAAATTTCTCAAACTATATCCAATCACAATTAACTCACTCCATGCTTATTCCATTTAAACAGAATAGTCATGATTGCAAAAATGATTAAATCAACACTACTGCTGGTTGCTAAGTGGGGATATGATAATGGTGTCCCTGCTCTCAATAAACCTATAACCAAATTGCAGCAGAAAAACACTAAATCCATAATATACGAAATAATGTTTCAAGACTTAAATAACAGGTTATAAGCATCAGTTTTGGAAAGACAATCATCACCTTGCTGTGTAATCTTGGGCTGATTCTCTGTGCCTCAGTTTCCTCCTATGTCACTGGATTGTGCGAAGGATTAAATCAGACAGTGCATGCCAAGCACGGTNACTATTTGCTCCATCAAGAGAGACTCCAAGGAAATCCTATAATTCAGAGGTCAAAAGACATTAAGGATAATGATGTGAAGGTTAAAAGATCTATTCTGATTATTTAAAAGAAAATATTTAGATTACATTGCTATAGATCTTGACTTGCTATGAGGTACAAATCTGTCTCTTATACACATCTATGAAAAAAAAAAAAAAACCCAACAGAATTGACACCACAGGACAGCATGCGATGAATTACCAAATGATCATTAGTGTTACGGTAGGTGAAAATGCTTCTGGCTACAACTGTCAAGGAAATCTTTAGAAAGGAAGCTTAGTTCTTACTTCAACTACATTTATCCTCTTCTGTTTTGCTTTATATCCCCAGCCACTTAAATATGGGTTCAGTCCCAACCACTGACCTGTTAACTGTGGCTACTCTGTGATTTTTTTCAGTATGGTAATGAACGTGGGGAAAAGTGAGAAGGAAAGAGATCAAACACCATATTATTAGTTAAAATGGCATTTTAGTAAGTTTAACCGTTTTGTTCTAAACACCTGTCAGGTTTCTCCATAGCTCTATAAAAATATAAATCCATTGATAGGTCTTTGTATAAAGACAAATGCATGTCCATTGTTTTCTAAATACTGAACAGGAAACTTCGAAGGAATTCTTTTCCTTATACATTATAGAGTTACAAGAGCAAATCTGGTCCACTGACCAGAAAATTTAACATAGGAATAAAGATTTCTCTCTTATACACAAAAGATATACAACTTAGAATGACTAACACAGTGCACATAGATCTCGGGTGTTGGACAATTTAAAACTACTACATACTCCTCTCTTTGGTTTCCAGTTCCTCCTCCTGCTTCCTGTCCTTGGTATTACGTGTTTGTGTGCAGTCATCATCTATCTGTCAAAGGGATCAGAAATGGAATGCACACGTTTAATCGGTTATTAAGAGCAACACAAGACACCAGAGCTGATTCTCAACTTGACGTTAGTAGATGTCTTCGGAATTACTTGGCACTGAATGACTCTCAAATGGACAGTTTTATCTGTAATATTCATTTATTGAAGACTGATGTAAAACATCTGATACTCAAAGAATGTGTCATAAACTGCAAATATTTAAGAAGATGATATATAATAAAAAACAATCCACTACTTTATTTAGTTTGCACTCTTAAGTTTTCTGACACAATGTTAACATTTTGATGCATATCCTCATATTCTCAGAACAATGGATGCATGGAATTTCATGTTATAAAAGACAGAACATTAATCAAAACTCACTAACTCAAGTAACCAGAACACAGCAAAACATGAACGCAAACAAGAAAACCAAAAAATTCTCAAAGAAATGGAAATAAATGCTATCAAAATTTCTCCTTAGATTATATATTTTAGTCGTTTGAACAGCATCTTTTTTAAACAGTTCTAACCAGTTTGACTAATCAAAAGTAAATCACGAAGCATGTTAAAAATAGCAATATTAGAAAGAACACAAGTACCACTAATGGCTTTAAGATCTACCTGAAAATACAGACAAAAATAGCAACAATAAATAATATTTAAATTAAATTACATAAGCAATAAAACAATACACCAACATACGCTATTTACTTTTTTATCCTTTAACTTTATATTGGAGTACAGTCAGTTAACAATGTTGTGATAGTTTCAAGCACACACAAAGCAACTCTAAGCTATTCACTTTTAAAGCAAACAACTTCCACATCAGTCAGTGCCTATACTATAGCACTGTAATTCTCATCTTAATGATGACGGTCATCTAGGAAAAGTTCTTTTCTGCACTATTTGAAGATACATTTGACTTAATATTTTCATCCAAAGAGACTTAAAAACAAAACAAAGTCTATCGTTTAAATAAACTTTATTGCCAAAATTTTCTTCTGAGAAACATTTTATTCTCTTCCATTGCTTTTCTATAGACCATTTTACTTCTATTCTTGGCTAGAACTGGTATCAAGAGACCACAGATTGAGAAAACAGGGAATGGAAATGATTTCGGAAGTGAAATAACTTGGTTTAAGGATGAAATGAGGGGAAATTTTGATTATATGCAAACTAGAATGTTTATTTTCGTGTGACACATCTGCAAACGTTCAAGTAACATCTCAGGACACTGCTAAGGGGAGAAGATTCCCATCAGAGCATTCTCGGTAGCAAATCAGACAAAGTGGACGCTGATGCCCACCCTCCCCGCACACAGCATTTAATTCAGCAACTTTGCTTCCATCATGTCTGACTCTTCTCACCCTGTGGACTGAAGCCTGCTCCTCCATCCATCAGATTCTCCAGGCAAGAATACTGGAGTGGGTTGCCACCCCCTCTATCAGGGGATCTTCCTGACCCAGGGATCAAACCCACATCTTATGTCTCCTGCATTGGCAAGCAGGTTCTTTACCACCAGCACCACCTGGGAAGCCTCCTTCATACTAACCGTGGAATAAAATTTTGCTTCCAAAAAACAATGTATTTTGAAAATCAGGAAATTTATCATTTGGTTTCATAAACTCAGACCAGGTAAAATTAACCCTTTTTATTGTATGCTGTGGCAAAGCTGAAAAAAAAAAGTAGGTTAAAATATATTGGTTGACTTTTTAAGGGCAAAAACAGCACATACAATAAAACTAGAGAGAATACTGAATGTAGATTTTATAGTTGGTAAAATAAATTAAGTGTAGAAGGAATGAGAAAAATAGAAAATCATTAGAACATCACTGTAATAAATGTTATTGGCAAGATCCATATATGGATAAGAAAATCAGAGGAAGAAAGTTTGAGGAGTTAACAGGATGTTAGCACCATTAAAAATTCTCCCAAGATACTGATTAATTTACATAGGGAAACCTGTAACAACCTGCAGACAACACCTTAACCAGGTGATGAGAGCTAACATCAACAAGACCGTGACATAGTGAACTCCCAAAATGATGTACTGAGAAAGGCCTGACATCATTCAGTGAAATTCTCGCCCAAAATGCAAATACATAACTTCTATCCAATCAAGAGAAGACATTAAAACCAATCCAAAGTGAGGGACTGCCCACAACAACCAACTGGTCCTTCTAAAGTGCCAAGGTCACAAAAGACAACAGACTGTCATAGATTATGCAGGAGGTTTGGGCGTCATGACTAAGCGCAATACGGGATCCCAGATGCAATCCTAAAACAGAAAAATCCCAATTCTAGTGGAAAAAACTTGTGAAATCAGAATAAAGTCTATAGTTTCGTTACTAGTACTGTTATTTTTTAGTCACTTAGTCATTTCCAACTCTTTTCGACTCCATGGACTGTAGCCTGCCAAGTTCCTCTGTCCATGGGATTTCCCAGGCAAGAATACTGGAGTGGGTGCCATTTCCTTCTCCAGGGAGTCTGAAGCAGGGCACTCAAAGCCAGTGCTCTGGGAAAATCCAGAGGGATGGGGTGGGGAGGAAGGTGCGAGGGGGTTCACAATGAGGGAACACATGTACACGTTGGTGGATTCATGTCGATGTGTGGCAAAAACCACCACAATACTGTAAAGTAATTAGCCTCCAATTAAAATAAATTGATTTTTAAAAAATTAAAATTAAAAAAAAAAGAGTTAAGGGAAAGTTAATGATTCTACAACACTCTAAGTTCCTTGAATTTGTTTGGAAACATTAAGGATTAATCATCAGGGAGAACAAAGCAAGATAAAAATGGACAGAGCAACTGGCAAAATATTTAGCCAAATGACACGATCAAAGGAAACGTGCCAGATGTTTTCCAACAGCTCTACACAAGAAGCCACCTACAATCAGCAAGGACCCCGCTGTAAAAGAAACCAGAGACACCCACTCCAGTTTCAATTATCATATGAGGAATGATCTCTAAATACTTTATTCTCTCCTAAGACTTCTAGTTCCATTATTCTTTCTGAATCCTCTAGAAAGTATACTTACTGGGCCCCAGAATTTGCTGTACCTGTGTATATGTTTGTAAGCTCACATGGACCTACATTAATACTTAACTGAGTGAGAGTTGCACCTTGAAATAAATGTCTTTTTATAATTAATTAATTTTTTTCCAGGAAAGTACCCATAAATATGTCACTAAAAATTGTTAATTTTTGTCTTCTCCACAAATAAAATATTTACTTTCTATTTATCACTAATTCTAGTTTAATCAAATCATCCCCATTAGGACAAATACTTATGCTATTAGGAAACAATATGCCCTGGACGAAAGTTTTAACATTGCTGTAGAATTAGAATTCCTAGGATAACCTTGGGGAGCTTCTCTATTTGTTTTTGAGGAACAGCTGGCTCTTTTTCCTACTCTATTTTTGTCCTCTTTCAGGAAGTTTATGGTATCTTTGGAAAGACATCAGAAATACTCATGGTCATTTAAACTGTACCTTCAACAAAAAATGTTGTATATGTTATTTGCATATAATTTAGGAAATCTTTGAAAAACAAAATATCTACCTTTACCTTCAGCTAATTTTCATTTTCTAAGTGAAATCATTTTGAACATACACTTGACTCTCGATTCTGAATAAAGGTTATAAGAACTGAGCTTCCTAAAAATCACATGATTCTAAGGACAATTCCAATTATCTGTTTTAACAGAACTGAGAATTTATAATCCTTCATTCTCTTTTATCCTTACAACAGAATGTAAATATAGATGTTTGTGAAATAAGGAATTGCTTTTTCTCTCCCAACAAATGCTTAGCACTTGAGTCTCTTTACTGCATGAGTAAGTATGGGAGATAGGTATCAAAAACCTTTTACTCCTCTTGACATCAACAACTGTGATTAAAAGTGGTAACAGCAATAAAACAGCTAACAATTATCAATCAGATGCTTCCTTGGTGTCAGACACTAGTCTAAGTAGCTGAAGCAGGCTCCCCAAGGTCACATGGTAGGAAATGGTGTAAATGATGAACACAGTCTGGCAGTCTGACCTCAAGGCTGAGTAACTGCCAAGAGTATTTTATACTGGATACTTTAATAAAATAAAATGGGCAGCCTCCCCCCCCAAATTACAATGGACACCCATTTTCAGTGTTGAAGAGTAACAGGGAGAGGTGTGAAATGGAGAAGCCACTACGCAGCTTCAGCCTGTGGAGGCCTGAGTTGTTGGATCCTTTGGGTTTGTTTTTTTTTTTTTAATGGGAAACTGAAGTTCATATCTGAAGCCTCTTGATTTTGAAATGTTGCCACTTATTTCCAACTTTTTTCTAAAAATCCTACTGGTCTGAAAGGTACAAGGCTACATTCTCAAGGCAGGCTCTTTCATTTCATTCATTGTTGTATCACTAATGCCTACTGTGTTTCTGGGACATAGTAGGTACAAATAGGTTGACTTATGCTGTTAAAAATGCTTCCATTTTTACCTTGGCCATTTGGTAGGAATTCATTAACTTACTGAGCTCCTGCAGTGGCTGGACACTGATCTGGGCACTCAGGATACAATAGTGAAGAAAAGAGAATAGAAGAGAGGGTGAGAGAGAAAGAGAAAGGGAGAGAAACTACATTTTAGTGGGGAAAAAATAGGCCAAAAGAAAAAAAGTCAAAAGCACATAAAGTTAGATGAAGTATAGGCTTGGAGAATAAGCAGATGACTTGCTCTGAAATAAACTACGCTACCCAGAGCTAAAGAATGCTGATACTCAGGAAATCAGATACAATAGCCCATGCTTCCTAGTGCCACCCTGGTCACTACTCCACAAATATGCTACACATATGTAAGCAATTTCAAGGAGAGGGTACTCTTGAAGGAGAGAGTGCTCTCTTCATAAGTGGAACAATACATTCTTGCTCCTTGGCTTGAAAGGGAGTATTGATCAGTAGTTAGTGAGTCAAAGGTTAATAATTCAGGCCTGATTATTTCTGTTATCAGACGCATGATTGATGGTGTCCTCAGGCTCCCTGTAAGAACAGGCATCTCCTTTGGATTGCTGTTACTGAGAACTGAGGAACTGAGCTATTCTCTCTCACAATTCGGTTGCAGGGGGCAGGGGTCATCTATCTCTTGCCTTAGAGGGTGAGGGACACAAAGGTTCCCCCACAGGGGGTGCAGGGCAGTCACCAAAGATGCAAAGTTGGGGCAACATAAGTAATTGGCAACTGTAAGGTAAAGCACCAGCTGGGATAGGCAACTCCTGCTCTCGTGTATTATTATCCTAGAAGACCGCATGCTGAGCAGATGGAACTTCTCCAGTCTGCTTTGGAAAGGGATGTAATTTCGGATAGCCCAAAGGGCATGATCTGGCTCCACTCCTAGACAGCTGCAGAGGGTTACAGACGGGGGTGGCCACACCAGGACCAGCCAGCAATGTGCAAACCCGGCCCCCACTTCTCACCAGTATGTCTGTTTAGTTACTCATAATCGGAGTGATTAGAGTCGACTGTCATGCTTAGAAAAGAAAATACCCGAAAGACAAACGCAGGTTTGTACTTTCAATTAGCTTTTAAAATAATGTGCATGGCTCTTAAAACTGGAAGGAAAAAATGTTATTTTCTCATTGTCTTTATATAAAAATTAGATTTCACTCAACCTGCTCTCTTTGAAAGAAATGATATTTTCTTTGTTAGCCAAGCCCAGCCCAGGTCTCATGCCAATGCAAGTTGTTCTCATGGATGCTAGCCAAGAGGATACTTCATGAAATAAAGTCACAATCTGCTAAAAGTCTTGCAAGTCCATTAAATTAGGAAACAAGTAATCCTTATCACAACTAAAGATAAAAGCAAGAGAAAAAAATTACTGAAAATAAAGCAGAAAAGTCCACCACTCAAACTCCCCACTGGTAAAGAAAACCACTGCTCAATGGATGCATGGCAGATAGTCACATTTAAACAAATAAATATGTGTCAGAAACATCAAATACTATCCCATCTCACTTACTAGTGTAATATATCGGAGCATCCAACATAACTTTTTAAGGGTCTCACATTCGTTTACTTAACAGAAGTCTTGCCAGCCTTGATCTTGCATCAAACAGATGAACACCAATAAAGTAATTACGCTAGATCCCTGATTTATGAAATCTAAAATGCACATAGTGAAAAGCCTTCAGATCTCTTTTGACCCAAAGGAAAATTAGAATTGCATTTATACACAGTCACATTAGCAATAAAACAACAGTGACACCAATGTATGTATACATTCAAAAGTTTTTTTGTTTTTTTAATCTACAAGTTAAAATCGTTTTTAAAGGTCTACCGAGATTCCCTTTTTGGAGAATCTCTCCATCTGTGTTTTAGCTAATGTGAAATGTTACTAAAAATCTCTCGATAGTGTTTGCAGGTTTAAGATAATAGGTTTTACTTTCATTTCTATTTTCTGCTGCTGCTTCACTTTTTTTTTTTAATTCTCCAATAGTTCAATAGATGAATCTGGCAGAAACGAGGCATATGCCTATTACCAGCAAGTCGTATCAGAACACAACTCTGCTAACCTCTCCTGGCCAACGTCTTCAGAGGACAATACAAAGAACCACAGGCTCACTCGTAGCGTCCACCAAAACTTGAAACCACAATCTGACGATGTTGGTCCTCTGCTTTGGCGGAAAACCCAGCTACCTGTGAAACCACCACCCCCGACCCCCCAGCCCAGGAGACCGGTGCCCGGTGGGCGATGTGGGTACCTGCTGCCCGGGAGGCTGGCGGTCGCCCGAGGCGCGCAGCGCGGCTCGGGGCTGGGCGGCTGAGGGCGCGCGTACGAGTGGTAGGCAGTGAGCACCACGCCGCCCGAGTCCTCCACTTCCATCGTCAGCCGCGCATGGCTCCGCTCCGGCCGGAGAACAAAGGCGGGGACCAGCATGGGCCAGCGCACCGGCCCGGTCCCCGGCGGGGCGGGGAGGCGCGGCCGTCGGGCTCCCGGGGCCGGGGCTCCTCCTGCAGCCGGGCTGTCAGGGGCGCGGGCTCGCCGCCCCGCCCGCCGCGC
>SJYV01031242.1:158509-198619 GCA_006410875.1 Neotragus pygmaeus | reverse complement strand
TGAAGGAGATCAGCCCTGGGATTTCTTTGGAAGGAATGATGCTAAAGCTGAAACTCCAGTACTTTGGCCACCTCATGCGAAAAGTTGACTCATTGGAAAAGACTCTGGTGCTGGGAGGGATTGGGGGCAGGAGGAGAAGGGGATGACAGAGGATGAGATGCTGGATGGCATCACTGACTCGAACGCGAGTCTGAGTGAACTCCGGGGGTTGGTGATGGACAGGTAGGCTTGGCGTGCTGCAATTCATGGGGTCGCAAAGAGTCGGACACGACTGAGCAACTGAACTTTTGACACCAAACTTTTTAAAAAATGTGTGACTTTTACAGCTTTTTGATTTTTGGAATTACCCTAAGGAATCAGAGTAGCAGAAACTTTCCCAGGCATGGGACTTCTCCTTGGCACTTTTTGCTTGTTTCTGAAAAACAGACTCACAATTTTAAATACCTGCAGTGTATTTCCTTGGAAATATTTTGGCCATGACTCAGGTCCAACATGGCAGAGAGCTCCCTGATGCTCATTCAGGGGCCTCCTCTGCTTTCTCTTGAATATTCGTATTTTAGACACCCTGGAGTCACTTTGGCTCCTCCCTCCAAACAGTGATCCCAGCTGTCATTTCTTTCTCAAAGCATCTGCCAGCCCTTCTGTCGTCATCACTGCTGTCCTTGTTCTCGCCTCGCCATCTCTTTCCTGGGTGACAGTGATCTTCCCTCCCTTCAGCCCTCCCCCACATTCCAAGTGCTGGAAGAGTGATTTTTCCCTAAACACAAGACCCTCCCCCACCCCTCCCACCACTAAAACCCCTCAGTTGTAACCCACTTGCTGCAGAATTAAGTCCAAGCCACTCAGAAAACGTTCTTTGTTCTGTTTTGGTCACCTACTACTTTTGCACTCCCAAGTCCTCGCAGCTTACACCAACCTTTCTCAAGTTCTTACCTTGCCTTTGCTCTTCTATGTCCTTTTCCAGTCTGGAAATCCTTAAAACCATCCACCCACCCCGAAGAAGTCTTCTCAGGTGTTCCAAATTCAAAGGAACGCCCCCCTCCTGCCCTCCTGAGGACGCTGCTCCTGCTCCTGTGGTGGGAATCGCCCCATCTTGCCATGCACTGAAAGCACAGTCAGCCAGAACCGTGTGTGCGCTGAGCACATGCCCGGTTCCTGGACCCTCATCACACGGAGCCAACAGGGCAGAGGAGTGCTTCCCCCTGAGTCTAGACGTGGCCACGAAATTGTCTCAGAGGGAAGCCCACAGCAACGAGGTAGGTTTGAGATGAAACTTTGCTAACCCAGGGGTGGTAATACTATTCCGCAACAAGTCAGTGTCTTCTCCTAAGTTGTTTTTCCTAAATTGTAAGCTGTTAGAAATGCTAATGTCACATTTTTGTTGCTACATTCCAGAGCCCATGTTTTGCAGAGTCCTGACTCAGTAACGAATATTGCTGAGTGAACACAGAAATCAGTGAATCAGTGAATGAGATAGCACTCTTGAATGCAACAGTTCCAATTTTCAGGGTAGCCAAGGGATTATGATAAGTGGTTCGTAAGTCTCTATGGGACTTCCCTCGTAGCTCAGATGGTAAAGAATCTGCCTGCAATGCAGGAGACCTGGGTTTGATCCTTGGGTCAGGAAGATCCCCTGGAGAAGGGAATGGCTACCCACTCCAGTATTCTCACCTGGAGAACAGGCACTGAAG
This sequence comes from Neotragus pygmaeus, assembly GCA_006410875.1. Taxonomy (NCBI): domain Eukaryota; kingdom Metazoa; phylum Chordata; class Mammalia; order Artiodactyla; family Bovidae; genus Neotragus; species Neotragus pygmaeus. The sequence goes on along the minus strand of SJYV01031242.1, from coordinate 196,928 downwards.
AAAAAAAAAAGTTTCACCTGTATGTATTAATATTTTTTGAATGTGGGTATGTGCTGTTGACTTAATGATGACTCTATAAGCATTTTTGAGTTTCTGGGTTTCATAAAGCTGGTGGGGCACATGTATTAGATTTTATAGGATACGTGTGTGCATGCAGTCGTCAGTCGTTTCTGATTCTTTGTGACCCCATGGACTGTAGCCTGCCAGGCTCCTCTGTCCATGGGATTCTCCAGGCGGAAAGACTGGAGTGGGTTGCCATACCCTTCTCCAGGGGATCTTCCCGACACAGGGAGCAAACCCTCATCTCCTGCATCTCCTGCATTGGCAGGCGGGTTCTTTACCGCTGCAGCACCAGGGAAGCCCCATTACAGGATACGCTGCACAAGATACTCACCTTTTGCCCTTTAGATCTACTCGCCACCCTCACACCCTTCCTTGGTGCTGGTGGCTCACTTTCTGGTCTGCATCAATGAGCTCTCCTGCCTTTGGCTTCAGGTAGGGTGTGATCAGAGAGGCGCCAGCAGAAGATTCAGAGTTCAGTTCAGTTCAGTCACTCAGTCGTGTCCGACTCTTTGCGACCCCATGAATCGCAGCACACCAGGCATCCCTGTCCATCACCAACTGTCGGGGTCTACCCAAACCCATGTCCATTGAGTTAAGGGAGAGGGGAAAACCAGGGTGTGTGTATTTCCGAGGGTCTTCTCTGCAGTTCGGCTGCCGGCCAGAACTCTTGACTGTGACCTCCCCTGCTCTCTCCCTGGATTCCTGAACTCTGCCTCTGTGTGGCTCTTCACACCTGGGGTGGTACCAGAGCCTGCTTCATCACATAATCCCTCCCTTCTGCCCTCATGCATCTCTGCTGGTCCTTCACCCAGCCACACACTGTTACAGACAGTCCTTTATCAAACTCTGCTCATCCACCGAGCCTGAGTACCCCAGACCCTGCCTGATAAGCAGCCCCACGAGATCTGGGCAGTGCCCTGTGAGCAGAAGCAGCAGCACGTGCACAGGCACGTGCGAGGACTCCACACGAGGAAGAAGTACACATGATAGAGTCCCGTCAGATCAGGTGTTCTGTTGCCAGCTAAGTCCAGGTCTGAACAGGGTTTTACAGTCAAAATGAGTTAGGGAAAAGCTTCCAGACCTGAGGGCTTTTTGGATTTCGGAATGACGGATACAGGATTGTGGAACTAGCAGAGTCTGCATTGTGGACTGAGCGGTCACATGTTTGACTTGCTGGAATCACTGGGCTGGGGATGACCGCACAAGAATGTGACCGTTGATTTGCCCCTGGAATGACCAGCGACCCTGGGAAAGATTCTCTATCTGGGAACTGGGTTGCTATATTGCCCTTATGGTAGACAGCGGCCATTCAGCGCACAGGAGTAGCATTTCCAGTTTTCTTAGACTAGGGATCACAGCAGAGGGAAAATGCTTGTTTGCTGCACAGCCCACTCCAGTATTCTTGCCTGGGAAATCCCATGGTCAGAGGAGCCTGGCGGGCTATGGTTCATGGGGTGGCAGAGTCAGACACAACTGAGCATGCATGCGTGCACGCACACATATATAATATATAGTTTACCAGCTGCTCTTAGAATTCACTGTTTTATGCTGCCTTGTAAATCTGTCAGTGGAATCACATGTATGAGGCATTAGAGGGTAGTGACATACATGATCTACAGGGGCACAAAGAGTCTGCACTTTCCAGATAAACAGTGGTGGAAGATTGGTCAACCAAAGAGGGTCAGACACAGTTGAGTCTGAGTCTGAATTATGGATTTGCTATTCACTCTCTGTGTTAGTTTTTCCCTGTTTTAATTTCTTAATTTGAAAAGCAGGGAATCTCCTCCAAGAGTTAACAGACAGTCAAGATACATGAAACAGCATCTGCCAAACACCAGTCCTGCTTGGTACTGAGCTTGTCACAAATGCCAGCAGATGTGGGGTCCCTTCTCTCTCCTACCCCATCCCCTGTCACCTGTCCTCCAGCTCAGCCTTTCTAGAAGCATCATTTATGTTCTATCTTCAAGACTAAACAGCCTCCTCTTCAGAATTCCAAAGGTATTTCATAACCTATACTGAGGGGTGAGTCAGATTTAATTCACATTAATGAAGCTTATCTGGAAAATCCTCACGAACTCTAGGTGCCGAGTATAAGTGACAGGGCAGCACGATTATGAAGCATGTACGTAGCCCTGCATAGCCGACCTCACCAGGAAGGGCAATAACACAGGGCCTTTATGCAAGAGTTCGTCATGGACAAAAGGAAAGTGTCTCTTGTGGCTGCTTATCTGGCAAAACTGCTGCTAGGATGGTCGTTTAGCACCAGAACAGGAAGACAGCTGTGGCTACAGGAGTCCCTGCAATGCTGACTGCTGGTCTCCCAGCAAGAGGGTCTGAGGTTTCAGAGCCAACAGAGCTGTACTGCCGGAAATGAAGGCACAGTTCTTACCTACCTAGAGAAACATGCTAATTCTGTCAAAACTCCACCTTACACACACATTCACCACTTCCTCAAAATCCTCTAGAAAAACTGGATAAAAGTAGGGGTAATTGGAGAAGGCAATGGCACCCCACTTTATTATTCTTGCCTGGAAAATCCCATGGACGGAGGAGCCTGGTAGGCTGCAGTCCATGGGGTTGCGAAGAGTCAGACATGACTGAGCAACTTCACTTTCACTTTTCACTTTCATGCATTGGAGAAGGAAATGGCAACCCACTCCAGTGTTCTTGCCTGGAGAATCCCAGGGACAGGGGAGCCTGGTGGGTTGCCGTCTCTGGGGTCGCACAGAGTCGGACACGGACACAACTGAAACAACTTAGCAGCAGGAGGAATTAATGCAAAATAATGGAAATCAGTCCTGAATATTCATTGGAAGGCCTGATGCTGAAGCTTCAACTCCATTACTCTGGCCACCTGATGCGAAGAACTGACTCACTGGAAAAGACCCTGATGCTGGGAAGGACTGAAGGCAGAAGGAGAAGGGGACGACAGAGGATGAGATGGTTGGATGGCATCACCTACTCAATGGACATGAGTTTGAACAAACTCTGAGAATTGGTGATGGACAGGGAAGCCTGGTGTGCTGCAGTCCATGGAGTCGCAAAGAGCTGGACATGACTGAGCAACTGAACTGAACTGAATGCAAAATTTCATTTATGTAAAGAGGAAATACTATAATAAAACAAGTATTTTAGAAGTATTTAAAAGTAATGAGTAATCCTTTGTCACTAAGTCAGCTGATAATTCTTGAATTTCTACCCTGAAATATTTTTTAAAACTTATTGGCACTAATTATACAGATTTATTTTCTGAATGCTCTCAAGAGGACACACAATTTTTAGATTACTCTGACTTTCCTATTGTTTTCTTAGCATCTGTTTTTAAAAAGACATCAGGACCTGTTTTCCTTCAGCAACTGTTCTGTATTCTCTGATCAGTTTTGCGATCACATGAAGCAGACTGTGTCACTAAGAGAGCCTGTCAGCCAGGCCAAGACTTGGGTTATTTATGGGATGGACATAACTGAGCCACTGGGAATGACTTAACTGAGTGGCTTAAGTGACTTCTACAAATAAACTGAATCATTATTGATTGGAAATGAATCATTACTAATAGAGCCAGGCAGGGTGGGAGAAGCGAACAGACATGAAGCTTTGGTCTAAAAAGATTTGCACTATGAAATATTTTCTACAGCACCATGTTTTGCAATTATACAAAGGCTTTATTTATTTATCCATCCATCCATCCATCGTAAGAACCTACAACCTCATTGGTACCTACAATGCTAAGCACTAAGAATATAAAAATGATGAAGAATTTGAAAGCACAGTCCCTGCAGGGGGTAGAGTGAGGCTTGAAGAAGTAGGTCTCCACAGAACCCAGAGGAGGGAGGTAATGCTAGAGATGGGTCTTAAAAGATAAATAACTGGTCAGCTCAGGAGTAGGTGACTGGAGTTGCAGGGGCTGAGAAGAAGGGCAATTCCAGAGAGAGAGATTAGACTGAAAAAAAAGCACAGAGAAAAGAAACAAGTTGGCACATTCAGGGAAAAGTGTTAGTCGCTCAGCCGTGTCCAACTCTTTGCGACCCCATAGACTGTAGCCCACCAGTCTCCTCTGTCCATGGGATTCTCCAGGCAAGAATGGGTTGCCATGCTCTTCTCCAGGGGATCTTCCCAACCCAGGGATTGAATCTGGGTCTTCTTCGTTTCAAGCAGATTCTTTACCATCTGGGCCATCAGGGAAGCCTGCTTTAATTTAGCTTTGCTGGAGAATAAAGAGTAAAGGAGAGAATTCTAGAGATGAAGCTGAATACAGTGGGCAGGCCCTTGGGGCATCTCAATGCCCAATGAGGAGTTCAAGCGGGAAATCCATGGCAGGTTCCTAACAGGGTAGAGCCAGATGTATTAATGCTCGTGCTTGTAGATGGTCCTTCCTGGCTTCTCCATAGTGTGTTCTTCTCTCAACTCTCCTGGGCTACATCTCCTGTGCTTTTTGGCCTCCTTTAGAGAAGAGTATACACTGTGGTCTGGGAAAGAAGGAAGCCAATTATAACTGTCCAGATGCTAAGCTCCAAACAGAATCCTAAGTCCAAGAAGCATTTTAAACAGCTGTTGAGAAGTTTAGTTTAAGAATCGTGTAAGTGCCTCAGAGGGGAAGCTGAGGAAAGACTCCATCTGCCACTAGCTCCTCCTTACAGGTAAGTTACCTAACTCATGGGCTTCCCTTATGGCTCAGCTGGTAAAGAATCTGCCCACAGTGCGGAAGATCTGGGTTCAATCCCTGGGTTGGGAAGATCCCCTGGAGAAGGGAAAGGCTACCCACTCTAGTATTCTGGTCTGGAGATTTCCATGGACTGTGTAATCCCTGGGGTCACAAAGAGTCGGACAGGACTGAGTGACTTTCACTTTCCCTAACTCATTAGCAGGCACGGTGGGCAGTACAGACCACCCGATCTGGAAAGTGATGGAGTAAGGACACTAGGCTGTTTCTGAGCTGGTGACCAGAGCGCACAAGAGTGAGAGGCCTGGGGACAGATGCGGCCTGCGGGACTGCCAACAGGGAGGGAAGATTTATTACAAGAGTTCTCTGGTTGCAAACCACAAAAATACTTGATTCTGAAACAAGGAAGAATGTTTTAGAATGGTCGTGGGAATGTCACAGGATTATGACGGTCAAGCTAAAGAACGAGACTTGGGGCAGGAATGAGAACACAGACTTGCCTCAGTCGGTGTTTCTTATAAAATGAACCAATTTTAACCTTTCTCCCATCCTTGATTCCTTCTTCTCAGAATACGGAGTTTCAGACTATTGCATCAGATTGCCTTAGGCTGCACACTTACCTTCAGGAAGCATGGAAATAAGGGGGCAGGGTCTTATTCCCTGAAGTTAACAAATGGACCTGTGATTTTGTGATAAGAACAGGAAGGTTCAAATTCATATTGATGCATCCATCCTCAAATAGGTCTCAGACTACATCGTTCATTAAGACTTACATGACCTGAAGTGATCCACTTGGGTCTGGAGAAGAATCGTTTAAAGTGTCATCTTAATTACAAGATTTGAACTGTAGGTTTGAATTACCAGGTTGGAAGCAAGGCAGACATGCCAGTAAACCCTATTTTTTCCATGTAGTGCCATAGGACTAGGAGCCTTTATTTAATCTCTTTCGTATCTGATTTTTCTTATCTGTACAATGAGATGACAATATTCAACACACAGGGTTGTTGGCCAGGATTTAGAGAGGATATCGTGCAGCATCACCGCACACATCGTGTCCAATAAACATATGCTCCTTTTATTATGCACTGATTCCAAGATGGTCCTTTGAGACTGAGCAGCATAGGCAGAGAGCAAGAGACTGATGTTTATTAGCTGAAACGCTATTCAGTGATGTCCCTCGTTATTATCATCATCTAGTTCAGAAAACTCACAGACAGCTCACTGCCTTGGCATCACTAGGCCAGAATCCTGGCATGGTCTCCGAAGAGGAAGTCTTGACTCACAACACTGGCATTCTGGATTGGTCATTTCTGGTTGAGTTCTCAGAAGCCTGCTAGCAGACTTAGTACAGCATCTGGCACAAAGTAGGCTCAAATGGCTACTGAATGAATAAGAAGCCTTTGTCTATTCCATCCTCACTTTCTATACAGCAAATATAAGATGAAATTACAGGGCTGCTACCTTCCTGTGCCTTTCTCAGGAAAGTAGGAGAACTCCAAAGTCATATGAGAGCGGTCAATGGCCACAAAAATAGACACTTAAATGCTGTGTAACGTATGCACCTACAGTTGTGGGATACAGCCCTGTTAGAATGCCTTTGAAAAAAGGAGGGTCAGGCTCAATTAAGTAAGAGCTGTCGTAATAAAACTTGTGTTGGAAAGAGAGGACAGTGCTGATCTCTGCCCTGGCATCTGCTGGCCGTGAGACAACATGAATACATAATATTTATTCATCTTTCTTCTTGATCCTGGGAACCACTCTAAGTGTCTTCACATAGGAACCCACCTCAGGCCCTGGGTTTGGATGGGGCACACGTGGGTTCCTCAGTGTGTATCACATGACATAGGCCTGGGGGCGGGACAGGAACAGGACCAAAGCTGGGTCACTCCCCTGGGACCTCTGCCAGATCTTCGAAACAAGAATTTTTCCGTTCTCTGTGAGGATAATACAGCCCTGAAGCTGCACACAGCCCTCTTGCCTCCACAAATCTGGTCTGGTCTATCCTCAAGCCAAGGAGAAGCAAAGATCCTGGGGGAGGTTTTGAACCTCTTTGCTAAGGCACGTCTGAAGCAAATGCTGCCGCCTTTTCTTTTTTGCAGCTTCAGCTAGTGTGAGCTGGGCTCTTATTACTTGCAACTACAGAATAATGATAACAGCCGGCATTTACAGGTATTCAGTAGGTTCTGTGTGTTGCGCTAGGATCTGGACTCACTCAGTACTTACAATAACCCTATGTGGTGGCACCACTGTTATCATTTTCTCCTCTTTGCAGAGGGGAAATGGGAGCCCAGGGAGGTGAACTTATCTAAGGTCACAGACCTAAAAAGAGATGTACTGAGGATTCAACATGGGTCTAGGAACTTAGCACCACCACCATGCTGCCTCTTAAGTGCCCAAACACTGTGAACTTGCGCCAGGAATGCACCACCTCTAAACCTCCAACATGAGGAGGAAATACACAACATTTTCTCAGAGTGGGCTCTCAGTAAGCAGTAATGATTGCAGTGTTTATAATCATTTACTACTTCATCCATTTCCATCATTCCATCCATTCCTTCATGAGTGGTGTTTGGTGAGTAGGAGTAAATAAGTTGATGTTTATAAACAGCTTTGAGGACTGGGGATAAAAGTTGGGTTCTAAGAATCATGGGGCTTCCCGGGTGGCACTGGTGGTAAAGAACCCACCTGCCAATGCAGGAGACATAAGAGACATGGGTTCTAGCCGTGGATAGGGAAGATCCCCTGGAGGAGGAGTCTGGTTCCCTAAAAACAAGTAGCAGTTTTGTTCATTGCTACAGAGGAAGAACGGAACATCAATTTGGACCTGATGACTTGATTGTATCCGTCCATGTTGCCGTCACATGTAGAAATAAATGGTCACTTGAAGCTTGGCTATTTTTAAAAATCCTCTCAAAGTGACTGAAAAGAGACTGAAGATGATGAGATACTTGAGAGAGAATTATTATACCCTTAACTGCAGTGCTTCAAAGATCTAGCAACCCTTTGTTCTGAATTTATTTCAACGGTTAATGGTGAAAAAGGGTGTATTTCCTAAAGTAGATGAATTTCTGTTCTCTACGGATCACAAATCTGATCCAAATGAAATACAATTCTGAAAGTAATTTGATGAGTGGCAATTTACCTTCAGGTAACTGCAGGCATTGAGATTCTGCCTCTTTTATGATTTTTCTTCCCTGCAGCTTCCCCGTTCTTATTGGAATCTGTTCTCGGCAGACAAAGGACAAACTAGCCACCGCCCTTTTCTTGGCTGGTTTGCTCCTCCAGGTCCCCCTGGAGAAGAGGACTGTGGTCATTGCCGGGTGGAGTCACCTGGCTCTGGGTTTTGAATGGAAAAAGACACCCTAATGTATCTCGCTACATATAAACTAAACATAAGTTTATAAATGTATACCTTTCTTGAAAGGATACATGCCAGATAGCATTCTGAGTTCTGAGGATACAAATATAGTAAAACAACATTATGAGATTTATTCATACGTTTTCTTTTTTGTATTTCCTAATATAATGTTCTTCCTGTTCAGCCAGAGGTTATAATTGCTTTAGTGTGGATTCTCCATGGGTGAATCAAGGAACAGACAAAAGTGCAAGGTGGTCTCAAGGCGAGTGGATGGCCCACAGAGATCAGAATTGTCCTCTCTCCCTTTGATACAAGTCTGGTCTGCAAAGGACCACACTGGAAGAGAGACTGCCACCAAGGCGTAGGTTTCAGGGGTTGGACTCTCAAGATAAACAGGACTGAAGGGGCCCAGGGGTCCCCACACAAGCTCCCATCCTAATTACACCTGAGGAACCCCAGATATTAATAACTGTGGGGTGCCAATCCATCAATTTCCTTTTAGATACTGAGGCAACTTACTCCATGCTTACTGAAGCCCTTGGCCCACTTTCTTCCCAATCCGCTTCTGTAATGTGACTGTCTGGATGAGCCAAAAGATGGGCCTGATAATCTACGTGAGCCTACTTCTGCTGACTCCAAAAATCCAGAGTCTGCCCTTTGATCCTCAAGACAATGCCTTCCTGTCCTGGGCTCACTCCTACACAGCATTTCACAATCAGTCTAACTGCTGGGTCTGTGGAGCGCTCCCCTCTTCATCAGTTGAAGGCTTCATGTCAAGGAAAAGACTTTCTCCAAGTCTGCAAATACCTTCAACAACAATCGCATGTGATGCCTCTTCTTAAACTGATGACATCTAACAGTCCTAAGATGGACTGATGTAACTGTGGACATAATATGACTTTTCATTTTGATTTTAACTTGGTTTAGTTTTGGACTTCCCTGGTGGCTCAGACGATAAAGCGTCTGCCTACAATGCAGGAGAACCGGGTTCAATCCCTGGGTCAGGAAGGTCACCTGGAGAAGGAAATGGCAACCTGCTCCAGTATTCTTGCTTGGAAAATCCCATGGGCAGAGGAATTTGGTAGGCTACAGTCCATGGGTCGCAAAGAGTCGGACACGACTGAACAACTTCACACTGAGCAATTAATTGAGCCACATGCCCCTGTCTTCCAAGCTGTTCTAACAGAGCTGCATCACACACACAACTCGGGACAGGGGTGCACCCTGTCCTCTGCTTCTGAGGCCCATTGGCCTCTGCTTTGACTCTTGGGTTCCCCTACTTTTTAACGGAAGTCACAGTAAGATAACAGCTCCATGTTGCATTTTACATTTGCAGGTGTAGAAACTGATAAGAGGTTGTTACAGCTGGAAGAGAGAAATGGCTAAAGTTTTGCAGTTCAGACTATGTCTTGAGATTGGTTCTTGAAGGGCATTCCAGATAAGATTAATCAAGAGAACCAGGCTTCCATGTCTAGAACTTGGCACTTGAGTTTCCTAAATCCTAAAAACTCCCTATTAACCACAGAAACCAAAGTTTGGGAGACTGAATGTGGAGACTATAAGGTTGCAGACAGTGATATAAAGAGAAGGGCAGCACTGCTTCCACACAGAGTGGTCTCGAAAACTCATCATCTCATCTTCAGAGATAGCATAGAAAGAAGACAATTATACTCAAGAGGGGCTACCCGATCAGTCCCTTCCCGAGTTAAATCCTGGGGTGGAGGGTAGCATGAGCAATACTGGAGGATGGAGAGGCTTCTATGCCATCCCCACCTGAAAGTGTGGGATGAGGCAGTCCAGAGAGAACCCGAGAACACCCATACGTCCCAGAAACCATCGAAGAGGGCATGGCAGAGATCAGTCATCTCCCATGTTCCCCAGCGAGAACAGACTGGCAAGCTCTCAGAGGACTCACTATAGCTGAGATGCAAAGATCTTGTGACAGGGACTTCCCCGGCAGTCCAGTGGTTAAGACTCCACACTTCCCCTGCCGAGCATGAGGGTCTGAGCCCACATGTCAGAGAGCCAGAAAAAGAAAATTTCTTGAACTGAATAAAAATGAAAATGCAACATATCAACTTATAAAAGAGAGACCTTGTGGCAGAGGACCTCAGGGTTGACAGACCTATCTAAGGGGTCAAATAGTAGATCCAGCCACAGGGGACCTGCAAGGCCAGCGAGATCTGAATTGGAGTGCCAAGGAGCATGGGGACGAGTCAGAGCTCCTGACACACTGTGAGTGTGCAGAGTGACTATGAAGCTCCACCACCAGTAGAGGCAACACGGACAGCCACCTTGCTCCCCTACCAAAGAGTAAAATAGATGAGCGATGGTCTGGGAGACAACACACAGCCCTTTGCATCCAGACACAATCTCAGGATCAAGCAGGAGGTGAATAACCAGGATAGTTTCACCACAGAGAGGAACCATGATGGGAAGCTGCGATGTGAACTGACTGAGCTTCAGTTCTGAATCTAGTAATTTCCTAAAAAAGACTTTCAATCAGAAGATACTGAGTGTCTTTGAAGTGGTAAAGAGCTAAGTTGATTTCAAGGATGGATGTACACTTCTTGTACATCTGACTCGTGACTGTATTTGAAGTGTAAAACCTACTGTATAAAGACGAATGAGATAAAATCTCTGCCTCAAGAACCTTATAATCTCAAGGTATGTTATAAAAGGAGCCATTGAAGCTGGGATTTTTCTGCCCTACAATTCTGCCAGTGATTGATCTTGAAATTTTATGAATAAATACATTTCATGCTCATAAATTGGGCCGTGGGGGTTAAAGTGAGAATCAATCAACAAAGCCTAGGGACAGAAGAGCTACAGCTCAACTGCAGAAATGCAATGACAACTGAGGAAAAACAATTGGTAAAGGACAATGTAAGTGATCAACAGGTTGAGGAAAATACTTAATGAAAAAAAATAGTAATATGATAAACTAGTCAAGAAATGCAAAGAAGGAACGGAAATAAAGTCTATCAGATTAAAAAAAATATTAAAACCATCACAAACCATTATTCAATCTTACTCCAACAAAATTTTAAAATGATAGCTCCAAGGATGGTCTGGTTCACAGCGGCGATTTTCTTGACTCCATAAACCCCACACACTATCAGAAGTGACACAATCCCAGGTACTTTGTATTTTATGTGTTAGGGAAGTGGGCAAGGTTCACATGGTATGTTTATTTGTGTTGCCCAGGAAATGCCCCAGCGATGGAGAATCTGTTTTCAGAACAGACAAGAAGGAATTTTCTTCCAAAACACCTTACAGTTAGACACTGAGAAAACCCAGATGCAATGCAGAAGAATGCTCATTCCCCAGTGAAATTCCAGCGCAGAGACACTGCCCACACAGAAGACCTCGGAAAACGCTCAAAGAGCTGCAGCCTTGCACACGCTCCTAGGGCAGACAAGTCAAGTCTCACAATTCAGAGTAGGGTTTGGGCAAAAAGGCACAAGCAATGGCCTTGCTTTGTACCCAGGATTTTGAAGCAAGAAGCAGACATCTTAAAAACAGAACAGATTTTGAATTGTGGCAACAATTTGGGGCAGCCAACAGAAGACGTGGCTGGAGCCAGCAATCAATCACGAGAGATACAGCACCGTCATCACTTTCTTAGCAAAGAAGAAACAGACACCTGTATAAAAATACATTCTGCCTCCTTCAGAGTTACTTTTGCATGTTCTAAATTGTAAGAAGTCTTATTACAGAGCATGCATGGATTTAGTCATTCTCAACAAATGCTTTTGATGTTGCCATAAAAATCTAAGTTAAATATGCCCCTCTACACAGAGTCTGACTGGTTATTAAAGGCGAGATTCTGGTAAAGAGAGGCAAAGACTTTTACTTTTTGATGAGTATGCTAAATGGGCTATCCTTATTTATGCTGCTACAGCTCCTATTCCCTATCATCTTTCCAGGCTGTACAATCTGGAGGTTTTCAATCTCCTGTGTCTCTTGGCTGGGGGAAGTGATTTCCTCCACACGCTCCTTTCTAAGGCAGCATATGAAGTCCTCATTCTTGTGTCAGTGGTGTGCTGGAGCCGATTTGTACCAATGCATAAAAGACGATTATTAAATTTTTAGGAATTTTGTGAATCAGTTGTTAGAATTGTTATTAAAATTGAATTATATAAACTTACAGTTAAACAAATCATAAAGGTAGGAAATACTTTCAAATTATTTTATTATATTTTACTATTTTTTTCTGCCTTTGAGGCTGTTAACATGTAATGTTCCTGTATAGTGGAAATATAATATAATGATGTGCCACTGACAATCTCTTTCCAGTTCTCCTTTCAGGATATTAGGTCTGCTGCTTGAAAGTGGTGTTGATGGTGGGTATTTATACCAAGGGAATCAGCAAACTACTATAAAAGAGGGCTTGATTATTTTGTTGATTGCCTAAAATTTTAAAGATGAAGGAAAAAGTCTTCATGATATAGTTCCATCCTAAAACTATGCTTAGTATCCATAGCCATTACACTGCAAATAACACAAATAACATGAGGAAATATTCTTCCACCAGATTCAGCGAAGTGACTCACATCATCTGCAAAAGAGATGTTCCACTCTGTCTTGTTTCACTGCTGTCTTTCTGGTTAACATAAATGCAAATATCACTCAACACTCATGTCCAAACTGCACTCATTCATCAGTTGGTGTCACAGATCACCAAGAGATACAAGGGTTCAGAAAAGAAAAAAATTAATAAAAGTATATTATGAGAATCAATGTCTATACGGAGTTTATAATAAAGAGCACAGTTATATTTATTATCATTTATAAATCACATATAAAATTTACATATAGAACTTATACATTCTTTTCCAGAGAGAGAGTCATCAGATATTTATCAGTATATCACTACTTGTGTCTCACTCTCATCTAGGAAAAGTGAACGATTGGTCCAATTTTTATTTTTTTGTTGGCTCTGTTTTTACTCTTAGAGAGGACTGTTATCTCTACTGAGAAATGTCCAATTTTGTATTTCTACCTACTGGCCCTTTATTGTTTTTTATGGTGTCAAAAGGAGCTTGTTTTAAGGTCTACTATAAGGAAAGAGAAGGTAATAATTACCTTTCTATTTTCTTTACCATTAAAACTGGCTTTTAAGGATAAATACGTACATAGCACATTATTTGTGCTATTCAAGCTGACCTGAAACATATTAGTGTGGGCTCTGAAACTATTTTTTATGAGTTTGAAAAGGATTTAAGTTGAAATAAAATAACAGCCTCTAAGAAAATGGTATGTGCAATGCTTAAAGGCAAGGACCTGAGAGCCAGAATACATGCATTTCAAACCCAAATTTGCCAACTGCCAACTCTATTATCTCTTGAGATAACCTCTCTGATCTTTAGTCTCCCTGTCTATGGAATAGACATGAGAGTACAATCTACTTCATAGGGTTGTTGTGGTAATTAGAGGAACTGACATGTGCGAAGTCTTCTGACGCAGAGCCTGGCACACAGGTGAAGGTCTGCCGTCTTCATCACCACCTATTATGGGAATCACAGCTGCAACACAAAGCAGCCAAGGCACCAACTTACAGATACTGAAGTAAACTGTGCAGAAGGTACCTGATCTTAGATGGACTCTGCTGCAGAAAAACGGACTTACCTAAGATCACACAACTTTTAGTATTAGAACTCAAAGTAGGTGCCACATCTGATAATCTGCTCTCTTGTTAAGCTAAAGGGCTTCTTTCTGAGCTATACTGTACTTATCTTGACTAGTTAATTAGTCAATTTCTAAGAAATAGGTTGTTCTTCATGAAAAAGAATGCTTTCATCTAATCATACCGGGATGCTTTACAGCTGCACTGTCCAGTGTGGTAGCCACATGTGACCACTGACCATCTGTATGACGAGGGTGTTTGAGAAGTGCTCTAAGTATAAAGCACACATTGGATTTTGAAGACTTCATATGAAAATAAAGTATAAAAGTATCATTAATAATGGTTATACTGGTTAAAAGTTTAAATTAATACAATATTTTTAATACATTGGGTTAAATGATTAAAAATAATTTCATGTGTTTCATTTTACTTAAGGTGGCTTCTATAAAACTTAAAATTATATATGTGCCTCACAAGTATGACCTGTATTATATTTATATTGGACAGTTCTAAGATTAATCTTCATGCCTAAATCTGAAAGCTGAAAATACTTTTTAGTTTAATAAGTCAGGGAGTGTCCTCTGCCTTCGTTGAGGCCATTATCATCTTCCTGGTCATCCACATCAGAAATCTAAGAGACATGTTGACTCTCCGCTCTTCCTCGAGTCCACATGTAATAATGGTTGACTTGTTCTCAAATCCATGCCAATGTCATCATCGCTTCTACCAGGCAGTCCTCACTATTCTTTATGTGGGCATTATAAAAGTCTTCACACCACTCTCCCTATTCACCAGTCTAGGCTCCCCAAACTCACCTCCTACATTGTCAAATCTGGCCACTCCTGAGCAAGGTCCTTCCACTAAGCCCATTACTGTGTTCATAGACACAGTACATCCACCACCATCATCACCCCCTGCACTCGTGCCCATTCGGATTTATCTCATCTCCTTTGAACTGCTGTATTTGAAATGATGCAAAGAAATTCTTACATATGTACATTTTGTTAGGTTGTGGTGGAGGTGTACATTGACTTGTGGTGGGGGTATGGGGAATGGGAGAGGAAAATGTGGGCAGTGGTATGAAATAATCACTATATTTATAAACAAATTAATTTTTGAATGAAATATAGAACACAGATTCAACATCTTACTAGATGTCCTGGCCAATGCAGTGAAACATCATACAGTCACAAACATCATCAAACATCATACAGACACAACAATGATAATTCCTCCGATTTCCTCAGGACTATGACCTCCTCAGATGAAATCATGTATGCAAAGAATTTAACAGTGACTGGGACTCAGTATTCATAATCATTTTCTATCCCTTTGCTCAAATCTTGCCTCCACCAAGCCTTCCTTCTCCCGCCCCCACCCCAATCTTTAGGTGAAAGCCCAGGAGCTGAAATTCAAACTTTCAAAAATAATGGATAGTTTGAGCAAGACATCATGTTCCAGGTCACAGACCAGTGATTACTGAAGAGCTTAAATATGTTATTGCATAAGACAATCTTATTTGTTGAGAATAGTGAAGTGAGAAAAAGAAAAGGGCCCAGGAGGCAAACTGAGTAATAATTGGTGAACAAGGGAAAACATGTTTCATGTCTACTTCTTTTCTGAAAAATTAAACTAATGAGATAAAAAAGAAAAACTGTGAAGGACCAAGTTATTTATCTCTGTGTTTCAAAAAGCATATACCATAATGTATGGAGCTACCTAAGAGAATTTCATTTAGAATTATCATGAAGCTTTCATCTTGTTGACAGGCAATTTGCTTCCTGCTAACATTCTCAATAAGTATCCTGCTCAATAACTAATCTTTGTTTTTTCTCTCTGGTGGATTCTAAAGATTAAAAAGTAATTATACAAATGATTTAAACACTTCTGTAAAACAATAATTATGGAAACATCATTGGCTCCATGATGAAAGTTGCCATCTTCACTTTAATAATTCTTAAGACTTTTTCCTTCAAAGACATACAGTCACTTTTTAAAAATTGTAAGAATTTTTTATAGTCATTATTCTTGTGACTCAAAAAGATTTGTGTTCAGACTGATGGGTAATTTGAAGTACATAATTAATAATTATTTGTACTGTTACCAAAATGAAGATGCATCTAGACAACTGAATTTCTCTATTATTTAGCAGTTGGTCAAAGCCAAACATTCTGATAAGTTCTGTTATGAAGCTGCTTTTATTTGTAGAATATGCAAGTCTGAAGAATATTTAGAATCCATTTAATCCACCTTCAGACCCAATTTAGGAATCCTGTTCAATTATAAAGAGGTTTATCTTTTTGCTCTCAGATCTATTCAATAATTCGCCAGACTTTTATGTAATGCTTGAAGAGCCTTTAAGCATTCTATAACTTTAACCATCAAAATGACAAGCCTGGCTAATTACCACACTAAGAGGCTGATTTCCAATATCAAAATTCCCCCTTTGCAAGAATTCCAGCACAGGGTGGTGCCTGCTTGTAACTGGGTTAAGATTACCCAAGTTTCTGGAAGACTTAGCTTTTCCTGCTCCCGCTTGGGCAAGGCAAAATGAGATCAGCATTCTTTTCTGATTCCTACAACTCATGTTTTTCAATAGAAAAGGTCAGAAGGATTCTGATCTAAGATTTACATACTATTTCTGTAAAGTCACATAGTGGGGACCACCAGGCTAGAAGTGTTTGCTCTTTGAGGATGCTAAAATAGAGATAGTGCTGCTTTGACTTTCCCTCTATACTTCCTAGACGCTTCTGTGTTTCTAACATCCCATCTTCCTTCCAATCCCAATCTTTTAGTTCAAGGAGAGGCAAACCATGGCACATGGGCCAAACCCAGATTGCCACCTGTTTTTGTAGATAAGATTCTTGGAACAGAGGCGTGCTCATTTGTTTCCATATCGTCTATGGCTGCCCTCCTGCTGTAACAGGAGAACTGAATAACTGTGAAACAGATCATACACACAGTCTCTGCAAGCCTGAAACATTACAATCTGGCCCTTTGAAAATGTTTCCTGACCTTTGGTCTGCCAAGATCACTGAGTCCTCTTATACCTTCCTTTTCACATCACATATGTGGTGGATGAACAAGTCAAGGGTCACTTTTTCNACACACAGTCTCTGCAAGCCTGAAACATTACAATCTGGCCCTTTGAAAATGTTTCCTGACCTTTGGTCTGCCAAGATCACTGAGTCCTCTTATACCTTCCTTTTCACATCACATATGTGGTGGATGAACAAGTCAAGGGTCACTTTTTCATGAACATGTAATTTCATGTCATGTCTTTGTCTGACTTACTTCACTTAGCATCATGCCCTCCTAGTCCATCCATGTTGCTGCAGATGGCAAAACTTCATTCTTTTTTTATGACTGAGTGGTAGTCCATTGTCTATATAATACAACTTCTTTATCCATAGGTTGCTTCCATATCTTGGCAACTGTCAATAATGCTGCTGCAAACTTTGGGTGCAAATACCTTTTTGAATTAGTGTGATTTTTTTTTCCCGGCTGTATACCCAGGAACAGAATTGCTGGGTGATATGGTAGTTCTAATTTTAGTTTTTGAGAAACCACCATACTGTTTTCCACAGGGGCTGCACCAATTTACATTCCCACTAACAGTGTACAAAGGTTCCTTTTTCTCCACATCCTTGCCAACATTTGTTATTTGTAATCTTTTTTGATGATAGCCATTCTGACAGGTATGAGGTGATATTTCATTTGTGGTTTTGATTTTTATTTCCTGATAATTAACGATGTTGAGTATATTTTCATATTGCTTGTTAACCATCTGCATTTCCTCGTTGGAAAAATGTCTATTCAGCTCCTCTGTTCATTTTAAAATTGTGTTGTTTTCTATGATTCCACATATATAAAATTCTAGAAAAGACAAACTATATTGACAGAAAGCACATCAATGGTCACCATGGACCAGAAGCAGGAAAAATGGAATAACTGCAAAGAGGCACAAACAAACTTTTTGAGGTGATGGAAAATAGTTTATATCATATGCATGGTGGTGTTTACATGTAATATAACATGTAGTGTTACATTCTTCAGAAGTCATCAAGTGATATAAATAAACTTAGCTAATTTTATTGTTTACCATGAAAGCTAACTTTAAAATTAAAAATTCTTTTAGAATATAAATAGTTATATTTAGGAAGAGGAACTAGATAGAAGGTACAGAGGAGGAAGCTAGACTCAACTGCATATACCTTATTTGGTATTTATACACATTTCACATAGTTATAGAAGAAAATTGCTGCTGCTGCTGCTAAGTCACTTCAGTCGTGTCCGATTCTGTGCGACCCCACAGACGGCAGCCCATTGGGCTCCGTCATCCCTGGGATTCTCCAGGCAAGAACACTGGAGTGGGTTGCCATTTCCTTCTCCAAGGCAAGAATGTGAAAAGTGAAAGTGAAGTCACTCAGTCGTGTCTGACTCAGCGACCCCATGGACTGCAGCCTACCAGGCACCTCCATCCATGGGAGTTTCCAGGCAAGAGTACTGGAGTGGGATGCCATTGCCTTCTCCGAAAAGAAAATTAAGCATTATAAAATCAACCCCTTAAAATTTGATGCACAATAAAACAAGCTAACCTAATATGCACTCACTCCAAAGCCTAATTCTCTTTGAGGAGCTATTCCATGTGACCCTATAGCCCAATATTTGACTATACATTCTGAGTGGGTATGCTAGTAGGACAAAAAATTATTTTTAGTAATCATATTATTGATGGCAGTGTTATCACACTAGAAGCTATCAGTAACTACTGAGTCTTACCTAAGAATAGACTCAGGAACCAACAAGTGATAATCCCTCACTTGTCAAAGATGAAACAATATTAGTATTATCTTTATTATCAATAAGGATAATACCTACAATGCACTAAAACATGTCAAATATCTTTAAATCAATGAATTCCAAAAAATTCACAATTCTTTATTATTAAAAGTGCTACATTTTTAAAGATGAATATTTATCGTGCCTTTACTTTAGGAACTTTACCTCAGGGAAATAAAAAAGTTGATGAGGGAATATTTTCTTATAAGAGCAGTTCAACTAGTAACTGAGGAAGGAGTAATGTTATTAAAATCCTGTAGAGCACAGATACAACATTGTAAAGACACTAAACACCAATAAAAATTAATAAAAAATCCAACTTCTTTACAACTTCTAGTGAAATAATGAATCTAAGATATTGATCATCAGTGGCTACTAATATGCAACAAAGAAAAACACTAAATACTACATGTTTAGGTATTTACCTAAATAAACAATATTGCCTATGAAATAGTCTTGCCAATAAATAAATAAATAACCTATATTCAATCAATCTAGATCTACCAATACAATGAATAGAAGAGTATGTTAAATGACACCATGGGGATGCAATCAATGATACACTGACCAAGGGAGACTCTATAGGACTACAGGACAAACTTGATTTCTTTAATAAGTAAGAAGTCTTCTTTTAAAAAAGAAATAGTGTGAAGATGGCAATATAGGAATTATTGTAGATTTGAAGGGGTATGGTATTGTGATAACATTTAAGTAGTAGTGTTTGTTTTAGAGAAACATATAGAAATTATTTAGAGACAAATTTACATGGTATCTGGGATTTCCGTCAAAATAATATGGAGGTAAAAGGGATATCGGTAAGTCATTAGAGGAAGCAAAATTAGTAACAGATTGATAATTGTTGAAAGATAGATGAAATTCTTCATTATAAGATTCTATTTAGTGCATCTTTGAGATTTTCCATAATGAAAAAATGCTAGAAGATACTTGCTGTCATAATATAGTAGGTTAACAGTTAAATACAAAGAAGATACCTGAGAATAACTTTTAAATGCTTTTTGGAAGTCATCTTACAACTCGGATTTAGAGAATGAATCCTTTAAATAGTGTCGTAAGTAACAAATCATACTTTCAGATTCAGGTTATTTTGAGGATAATATTTAAATGATAGATTCCCAATTGTTTATGAAATTAAAATGGCATGTAGAATTAAATCGGATTTTAAACTTGATACAAAAGAAAAACACCATTCAGTATACTAACATATGTATATGGAATATAGAAAGATGGTAATGATGACCCTGTATGCAAGACAGCAAAAGAGACACAGATGTATAGAGCAGACTTTNGTTATGAGAAGAATTTTACTTACTGCTTGTTTTAACACATCACGGACTCGATGAACGTGGGTCTGAGTGAACTCCGGGAGATGGTGATGGACAGGGAGGCCTGGCGTGCTGCGATTCATGGGGTCGCAAAGAATCGGACACGACTGAGCGACTGAACTGAACTGAACTATTTTAACCTACTACAATCTAGGCTGTTGAAGTTGTTTAGTTGCTAAGTCATGTCTGAATCCTTTGCGATCCCACCAAGCCCCTCTATCCATGGAATTCTTCAGGCAAGAATACTGGAGTGGGTTGCCAAGTCCTTCTCCAGGGGGTCTTCCTGACCCACAGACTGAACCTGCCCCTCTTGTTTGGCAGGCAGATTCTTTACCACTGAGCCACGTGGGAAGCCCTACTGTTCTCATTATTTTATAAGCACTAATTTAACATCATAAACCTATAGGATAATCAGTCACAAGCTATCACATAGTGAAACACCACAGTTTCATTAAAGAAGAAACTGAAGTGCAGAGAGATTAAATAATTTATCCCAGGTCACACAGCTAGTAAGTAGCAGAGATGGGATTCGAACCCAGGCTGAAGTTGCTTAACTACTGTATTCTGCCACCTCTCTGCTGAACTCCTCTGACACTTCAGCTATGCTGTTTCACAGTACAAATTCCCTTTCCCTTTATAGCTAAAGGCCGTATTTTAAACATATCAATCAATTTAAGCTTATGGCAGTTTAAAAGATTATCTTTGAACATATTCTTAAAATCCACATAAAAAGAGACAGACTTCAGAGTAAAGGTCAAGGGGAATTTAAGAATAAGTAACTGAAGTAAATATACAACTCCTAATGGTTCACAGATGGATCCTTAACTGTTCACTTACCAAAAAAAAAAAAAAAAAAAAAACAGGGGGCAATGAAAAATGTTCTCAGTCTGCTATGCATTATAAAGTCAAAGATTCATCAGTTTAAAAAAAAGTTGCAAGTTTATTGGCTTTTTTCCTTTCAATAAGGTAAGTGCATNAAAAAAAAAAAAAAAAAAAAAACAGGGGGCAATGAAAAATGTTCTCAGTCTGCTATGCATTATAAAGTCAAAGATTCATCAGTTTAAAAAAAAGTTGCAAGTTTATTGGCTTTTTTCCTTTCAATAAGGTAAGTGCATCTCATTTTACATGCTAAAAGCTTACCAGCTCCTGGAAGATTACAGGAGCACTGCTTGTGGACAGAATTTTGGAGATCCACACAGGAGGAAAGATAGCCCACTTCCAGAAGATGCACACTTGAGACACACGTCCAGTGACTACACCATAGCAGAAATTTTGTAAAATGTAACCTGTGTTCTACACACTTGAAGATATAATGTGAGAGAAAGTTATACTGCTAGATAATTTATTTTTGTGGTTAGCCTATTTTACAATTAATTTGAGAAAATGGCCCAATTACTAGACAGTCTCTTGTACTTTGCAGCTGAACTATACACATTCTATTGCTGCATTCCCTACCCTTGATAATTTGTTGTTGTTCAGTCATTCAGTCATGTCCAACTCTTTGTGACCGCGTGGATCTGTAGCCCACCAGGCTGCTCCGTCCAGAGGATTCTACAAGCAAGAAATGGAGTGGGTTGCCATTTCCTCCTCCAGGGGATCTTCCGGACCCAAGGATCAAACCTGCGTCTCTTGCATTGGCAGGTGGATTATTTACCACTGTACCATTTGGGAATCTCCCTTGCTAACTAACATGTCTAAAAATATAAATATGTTGAAGTTAATTTAAACTTAAGGGACCAGTGATGTGAATATTCTTGTGCTAAATATAAGTATCAAATGAAAAAATGCCTTTGCAAGTCCAATTCATATAGATGTTATAAGAAAAATGGAAAAGATGAGCAAAATTCCAAAAGCCTTTAAAAAAGATATAGGGTATCCCCAAGCAAAGGAGCAATATTCTTGGTCTTGTGAAATGAAAAAAAAAAGGAATTTAAATTTTCTTATAAGGAGATCTTAGAGCAGGAGGGGAAATTTTAAGCAATGGGGGAAAAACTCCATTGAGGGCTATAGACAACCAATAATTTTATCAACATTTTAAGAAATAGAAAGTCAATTCTCCTGCTCTTAAGACAAAAATATAATAATCAAAATGTATTTCAGTTCACTATTCAGGCTAGACAAGGGGGAAAGATGACAAAAACTACAAGACAGAAAAGACCATCATCTCAGACTTATTCTAATCATTTCTAAAACCACAGAAACCACATATGGTACATCTTGAATCAGCCCATTTTCAAATATTCTACACTAATGTTCAGATACATTCATTTGTATTTATCACATGTGCTGACTTTTGAAAGATACTGTTATCAAACCCACTTGGACCCAGTGCTCAGGTTCACTCCTGCTGTAGTCCCAGTTCCAACTCCCACTGGTAGCTGGACACCCTTTGGTTCCCCTATCATTTCCCTCTCAACTTCCCCCATGCCCAGACAATCCCTAGCTCCAATCTGTTTGGGATCTGTAACCTGACCTTCCTTCTCACTGTGGTAGCCAGGATTCCCACCCTGACCAGCCTTCAGACCTCCAGCCCTGAATTGTTCTCCCATCCTCTACCTCAACTGGACAACATTAGTTTGCTCGCCTCTGAGCCTTGAACTCCCTATCATTCCCTGGCAGCTTTTTGACCACCAGTTCCCTTTCCACAAACCTCAACAACAGAAAAGAGAATTTTAGGTACTTACCTTTGGTCATCCAACTAGGTCTAGTTCCTCCCTCTCCGAAAGGTTCTTTCATAGTGCAGTTAAGATGAAGTAGTGATGGGAAAATCAGTTTGAGTTCTCAAATATTTACTGAGCATCCACTATATGTCCCAGGCTAGCACTGCATTCCTCATTAGCTGGTAGGGGGTGGATCTGACACAGCTTGACATTCACTGATGTCTCATCAATGAATGAGACATCCTGGGCTCTTGAAACCCTCAGAATTGAATGGGTAAGGGACAGGGGTGAAAATTAGGATATAAGGGTGATCTTAAGGGAGATAATCTAGCTTCACTGGCAGAATGAATTTTAAAGGGAAAGGGTGAACAAGGGACATATGCTTGCCTACATTGTGAGCACAAAAGGAGAAGCCATTATTTCTGAATAGAAGTCTTTGTGGTGGAAATGGCTTTTGGAGCAGCCCGGGAGGGTCAGCGGGTTTTCAGTGAGAGAAATGAACAGGAAAATGTTCTTGGTATGCTTGCCCACGCAGTTGCCCCCTTGAATATGTCTAGCTGCCCTCACTCATTTTCCACTGTGGACATGTTTTACTTTGCTAAGGCTGCTGTTAACAAAGTGCGACAACCCTGGGTGACTTGAAAAACAGAAATTTATTGTCTCAAGTTTCTGGAGGCCAGCAGTTCTAGGTGAAGGGTCTTAGCAGGGTTGGTTCCTCCTAAGGACTGAGAGGGAAAATCTGTTCAACCTTCTGACCTAGCTTCTGGTGGGCTGATGGCCAACCTGTCATTCTTTGGCTTATAGAACCATTACCCTGATCTCCACACCCCCCTCACATGTTTTGTCTTCCCTGTATGTCATTCTTCAAATTTTCTCTTTTTATAAAGACACTGTTCACTGCACTAAGAATGGTATTAACATAGATACACGCCTAGAAAGGGACAGGTATAGTGAAATGGATTCTTCTGTATGGTTTGTGAAAATCACTCCATACCTACTATGCATACTGTGTAGATAAATTAGGAAGATTTCTTACAGTACAAAGGCATTTTCAGATATACAGATTTTTTTGTTTGGGGGAATACTGGTCTTTTGCAAATTCTTCACCTCAAAGCCCATAGCACATTGAAGAAACATCTCAAGTTTCATGTTTTTAGATTCGCTACATCTGAACAGACAAGAAAGGCATATTTTATGCTTACAGATCCCAAGTCTACAAGTGACTTGTTTTCTTCCCGTGAGAGGTAAATGCACAAAGGGAAAAGATAATGCATTTCAGTACAAACAGGATCCAAACAAAAATATTAGAGCTTGGCTCCTGAACAAGTGATAAAAGGTTTGATGCCATCTACTTTTACTGTAAGTTCTGTCAAGAGGATACTCAGTTCAAAAGGGAGGAAAGCAAGAAAGGATATTTTCATCCTACCATTTCGGTAATAGGAGTTGGACAGAAAAGTGGTAATAATACTTTAGATTTTCATGGTGCTTTAGAATTTTCAGAGTTCTCACACACTCTTATTTCATTTGACTACTGTTTGGTGGGCAAAATAATGGCAATGACTCCCATTTTAAAGATAATGACATTCAGAGAGTTTAAGGGGTCTCCCAACATGACCCAGATAATAAATAATAAGATACACAGAGTGCATCCAAACCTTCAGAACAGCTTTTTGTTAGCCTTTGGGAACACTAGCCTTTAGGGACAGCATGTAGCTTCTCAGTGTCAAAACGGAGTTGACTTATGAAGTTCTTCATCAAGAATCTGTCGCAAAAGATGTTCATGCCAAATGTTTATTAGCTGTTTCAGGTCAAACTGTTTATTAGCTGTTAATCAAAGTGTTCCTGATAAAGCTCTGTATTATTTCATTAATGGCTGCCATACATCACTTGTAAACAATGAACTACAGAAAAAATAAAACACAACAGGTCCCTATCACTCATCCAAAGTATTAAAAGATAATTTAATTCATTCACTGAGTCAACAAACGAGTTGAAGGTTGAGCAACGACTCTGTGCTACAGATTGGGTTACATACTAGTGGTAAAATAAGTGCCAGAGTGCCCCATCTTCATGGAGCTCACTGTTTGGCATGTGTCTATGGCGGGGAGGGGGGGTACTTATAACTGTAAAATTATTAAGTGTCAAGGGCACTAGGGAAGAAAGTGACAGAAAGACCCCTTCTAAGCAGACAGACCTGGATAATCAGGAAAGCCCTTTCTGAGGAGGTGATGTAGGGGCCAAGATTCAAAGTCTATGGATGAGTTAAGAAGGACCAGGCAACTTCACTTTCACTTTTCACTTTCATGCATTGGAGAAGGAAATGGCAACCCACTCCAGTGTTCTTGCCTGGAGAATCCCAGGGATGGCAGAGCCTGGTGGGCTGCCGTCTATGGGGTCACACAGAGTTGGACACGACTAAAGTGACTTAGCAGCAGCAGCAGCAGCAGCAGCAGCAGCAGTGGTGGTGTGTTAGGGGAGGGTGCAGTAGAGAGGAAGGGGATACGAGGCAGAAGAAATAGAGTGCAAAGGCCTCAAATTGGGATAGAGCATAGCACATATCAGAATACAGAAGAACCATCTATAACAGCCACCTCTACTTTCTCACCTGTTTCTCTCTTTAACACTCTTTAGCTGATTTCCCATCTCCACCACTCCACTCACCCTGTTCAGGTCAGCAATGACCACCATAATGTAAATCCAACCCACACTTCTCTGTCATGTTATTCAATCTCTCACTAGCATTCATGGCAAAAACCTGGTAACAATCTCTGGGCTCACCTTCTCAGTCTTCTCTGCTACCTTCTTTTGCTTCACTTCTCAATATTAGAGTACAAGGTTGGATTCTAAGTGCTGTACTTTTTTCTGTCTACATCTTTAAGAGATGTCATCCAGTCCCATGGCCTTAATCCCACTGTATTGTGAATCTCAAATACATACCTCTGGATCTGATCTGTCTACTGAGATGCAGATTCATATATAATTGCCTCATGTCTCTACCTGAATACCAAATGGGTCTCTCAAACATATGGAAATAAACATGGGTTCCCATCCCCTCAAACCTGTTCATCTTCTAGTCTTCTCCATCTAAGTAAATGAGGAACTACTTTTCACACTTCTCTTCCCCTTACTCAACTCCCACTTATACATACTAACAAGTTTCTGTCTCCAAAACACATCCTATAATCATTCACTTCTCTCTACCTTGATTACCATCACCTCATTCTGACAAAACCTGCCCGGACAAGTTCATATATTCCTGCCAGTCTCCCTGCAGCCACTCCTTCCCTTTTGAAATCTAACTCCATTTTTATGGCTGAGTAATATTCCATGTATACATGTACCACAACTTCTTCATCCAGTCATCTGTTGATGCACATCTAGGCTGCTTCCATGTCCCAGCTATTGTAAATAGCGCTGCAGTGAACACTGGGGTACATGTGTCCTTTTCAATTATGATTCCCTCAGGGTATTATAGGCCCAGCAGTGGGATTGTTTGGCAAATAGAACGTTTCCTTTAACATGCAATTCAGATCACGTCACTGTGTTTATTGAAATCCTACAAGGACTACTTCACTTGGAATAACATCCAAATTCCTTAATCTAGCCTACAAGCCTTTCATAACCTGGCCTAAGACCACCTCTCTAACCTCCTCTCCTTCAACACACCTTTCTTCCACACTGTGGTAGGGAGGAATGGCCTCTCTCCCCAAGATGTCCACATCAAAATTCCAGGAACCTGGAATTATGTTGCCTCACATGGCTACAGGGAATCACGACTGCAGATGAAAGCAAGAAGACATAAGAAGGACAGAGAAGATGAATGCTGTTGGGTAACCAAGGCAAAAAATGATGGTAAACTTGGAGTAGGGAAGCAGTAGTGAAAAAGCTAATGTATTAGAGTGTAATTAGAGCTATAATTCGGAATTAAAATGAACAAGACAAAGTGACAGATTGGGATATAATAGGTCCAAATGAATAGAGCTCAACAATGAGTTTCAGATTGATATTCTCAGGAACTTAGAAACCTGCCTGTGTGCTCAGTCACTCAGTCATGTCTGACTCTGTGACACCTTAGGCTGTAGCCTGCCAGGCTCCTCTGTCCACGGCATTTTTCAGGGAAGAATACTGGAGTGGATTGCCATGCCCTCCTCCAGGGAACCTTCCAGACCCAGGAATCAAACCAGAGTCTCTTGCATTTCCTGCATGGGCAGGCAGATTCTTTTCCGCTAGTGCCACCTGGGATGCAACTAGTTTCCCTATAACAAAATTATCTAAAAGGTGATTTGTCAAAGATCCCTTCTTTCCAGGTGGATGTTACAGGCCACAGTTAAACTCAAGTATCCTGATGGGTTTCACTGTGGAGGTCACGTAGCACCTTCCAATTCTGTGATCCAGAGATTCCCAAAATGAGAACCCTGGGGTCCCCAAGATCCTTTCAGGCAGTTGGCAACAGCCAAAACTATTTTCATCATCACAAGAACATGTTATTTAAAGCTAGATGACACGTGATATCACAACAGAAGGGATGTTGAAAGAGACAATGCAGTAAGGTAATTAGCAAAAATGTAAAAATAATGCCACTCTTTGTTTTGTAGAAATTATTTTTCACAAACATGTTAACATATAAGGAGTTCATTACTGAGTTTTAAGTAAACTGAAGTAAAAAACTTCCAGGGTTTAATTTCTGACAGTAAATAGTAACGAATAAAACCCCAGACGAACAGAAGCTCTTAAAGGTCCTCAGTAATCTTTTGCTATGAGACAAGGTCCTGGACCAAGGTTTGAGAAGCAGTGTCTGAAAAGGCCACCAGAGGGTTCTGAAGATGGGGACAAGGGAAACAGGCTCTCATGCCCTCCTTCTGGCTGGCAGAGCCTCCTCTAGGCTGGAACTTGGGGATGCTGTCTATAGAAGCCCCGGATTTCATACCCTGACCCCGTGTCTCACCTGGAAGCCTCGCGGCCTTGAGCCCAGTCAGTCTGTGGTCCGCTGCCCGGGCCCACAGCGCACAATGACCAGTCACTGTCGAGGGGTCGAGTGTCATCTACTCGCGTAAGGGACAATGCTGACAAACGGGAAGAGGAATCAGCGTGGGTGGAGAGGGGCACGGCTGGGTGGCGGCGTGGGCCCTGGGCCGCGGTCGTCGAGGGCCCGTGTCCTCCCCGAGTCTGGGCCGCCCCCTTCGACAGGCCGCCCCTGATCCGAGGGGGTCTGAGGTCTGAGGAGTCCAGGAGCCCAAGTTCTCCGGGGGTGGGTGGGCGGCCCTCACCCACCTGTTGCTCTTGATGGAATATTTGGAATATTCGGCCCCACCAGGTTGGGCAGTTTCGTGGTTCTCTGGGGCCCTTCCATCTCCTTAGAAAGGAAGATACTGGGCAAAGTCCTCTGGGACCCTGTCATAGTCGTGTTGTCGTCGGGGTCAACGTGGTGAGACGTGTGAGGCGCCCTGAAGCACAGGAAGCGTCGTCTCCAGGTTCCGGCTGCTCAGCTGATAAACGTCGGACTCTGAGCCTGCGCAGTAGCGACCAAGAAATCTACGCCTCACACACTCCCCTTCTTGTGACCTGGGGCTGGAGTGGGGCATCTTCGGCCCAGGGCGGGGCGTCCTCTAAAGACTACGAGGTGTTCTCATAAGAAGGTGGGGTTAGCAGGCTTCATTCTGTCTAGCGTTGATAAGCGTTAGTTGATAAGAACTGGGGTTATATGTTTGTTTTGTTTTGCTTCTGTCTTTAGAAGGTGGAAATGTGTTTTAAGGATTAAAAACAAATATTCTAAGGAGCTGAGAATGGCTCATGGCACGTATATATAAATAATAGTTTGAAGAACAGTAGATGCAGCCTATTCCACCTAAGGAGGATTGTGAAGAAAGAGAACTAGACGCAGGGAAGCAAAATTAATATTATATCAACCAGTTCTGCATCTGAGATTTCAACCAACCATCCATTAGAAATATTTAGAAAAAAATTTTCAGAAAATTCCCAAAAGCAAAATTTGAATTTGTGGAGCACCAATGATTACTTAAAGTATTTACAACCATTAGCAGAGCATTTACATTGTATAGGACTTCCCTGGTGGCTCAGATGGTGAAGAATCAGCCTCCAATGCAGTAGACCCAGGTTTGATCAATTCCTTGGGTCGGGAAGCTCCCATGGAGAAGGGAATGGCTTGTTGTTCAGTCACTTAGTTGTGTCTGACTCTTCACAATGCCATGGACTGCAGCACGCCAGGCTTCGCTGTCCTTCACCAACTCCTGGAGCTTGCTCAAACTCATGTCCATTGGGTTGGTGATGCCATCCAACTATCTCATCCTCTGTCATACCCTTCTCCTCTTGCCTTCCATCTTTCCCAGCATCAGGGTCTTTCCTAATGAGTCGGCTCTTCTTATCTGGTGGCCAAAGCACTGGAGCTTCAGCTTCAGCATCAGTCCTTCCAATGAGTATTCAAAATTGATTTCCTTTTGGATTGACTGGTTTGATCTCTTTGCATTCCATGTACTCTCAAAAATCTTCTCCAACACCACAATTCAAAAGCATCAATTCTTTGGCGCTCAGCTTCCTTTATGGTCCAACTCTCACATCTGTACATGACTATTGGAAAAGCCATAGCTTTGACTATATGAACCTTTGTCAGCAAAATGATGTCTCTGCTTTTAAATACACTGTCTAGGTTTGTCATAGCTTTTCTTCCAAGGAGCAAGCATCTTTTAATTTCACAACTGCAGTCACCATCTGCAGTGATTTTGCAGCCCAATAAAATAGCCTGTCACTATTTCCATTGTTTCCCCATCTATTTGCCATGAAGTGATGGGACCAGATGCCATGATCTTCATTTTTTGAATGTTGAGTTTTATGCCTGGAGAATTTCAGGGACAGAGGAGCCTGGTGGACCACAGTCTATGGGGTGGCAAAGTCAGACATGACTGAGTGACTAACACTTTCATTTTCTACATTTGTAAGTATTATAAATGATCTAGAGATGATTTTAAATATATGGGAGGATGTGTATAGGTTATGTGGTTCTGTGCATATATTAAGCCATTTAACACAAGGGACTTCACTATCCAGTGATTTTGGTATCTGAGGGGGTCCTGGAACCAACCCTCAAGTTACAACTGTACTGACTTCAACCTCTGTCAAGCAAACCCTGGGAATCATCTGAGACCATCTGGTGCCCACTGTCTGTCAACATCTGAACGAACACTTACTTTTCATGTCCTGAGAAGCCACAGAGAAGTGTGTGGTCCAGCAGGAAAAGTTCCTATCTGCACTTAGAGATGTCTCTCCAGCTATGGACTACCTTTGTTCAAACACTGACACCCTCAGTGGCAGTGGTGGTGTGAAAAGGACATGGTTGGGAATTAAAGGACCAGCTCAAAATTTACACTCCTCTCGATCCAAGTCCAAGCCAGAATGGTGGTGAAACTTCCTCCCTCTTAGCAAACTCGAATCCAGAAGGTTGTGACCCAGAGAACGTGATTACAGGCAAAGGAATGACTTTTAAGTTCAAAGGAGCTAGTCAGGATCTGGTTGAGCAGAAGGCTTTGAGAGCTTGAGTTTAAAAGGAAATGGTGGGAATTCCCTGGTGTTCCAGTGTTTGGGACTCTGTCCTTCCAGTGCAGGGGGCACAAGTTTGATTCCTGGTCCAGAAACTGAGATCTTGCAAGCCACGTGTAAAAAAGTTAAAAGTTAAAAATGGAGTGGAAACCTTCTCTAACTCTCAGGGCAAAAGTTGCTCTGTCTCACAAATTCTGAACATGGGCTATAATAGCCTCTCTAGCTCTTCTCTTTACACTCTCTACTAGACATTTTCTATGTATATCTGGGTCCCTCAATTAAAAAAGAAATCTTTCTTCTTGCAGCTTTTTGTTTTCCAATATCCAGTCTAGACTATCTAACCATTATAATTTTTAATATAGTTTCTGATGCCAAAGTAGGGTCAACTCAACAAACCATGCTGACAAAATTCAGAACAACAAGCATATTAACAAATTATAGTTCTTCTGCTCCTTCTATTGTTAAGTTTAATGATCTGTGTTAACAGGGCAATTTGATATACATAAACATTCTGGATTCCCAAAGTGAGATCCATCTATCTATCTATCCATCTATGTATCTACCTATTTAGCAATCTAACTATCTATCCATCTATCAATCTATTGAGAGGTAAGAGAGCTACAGACTTAGAAGCAGGTGCCCTGGTAGAAACTCAAATTTTCACATCTTATACCAAATGTTCATGGTCACTTGCAGTGCTAATCAATGCTGGATATTTTATATTGAAAAATATTACCCATTTCAAACAATGACCTTCACATTGAAAATGCAAATCCTAATTAGAAACCCCTGAGTCAGCTAATGCAAAGTTTTGTATGTGTAAGTTCAAGGTAATTTATAATACACATATCTAAGGCACAAGAAATGTGAAGAAAATACCATAAGAATCTCTGAAGTACATTCCTAGAGCTCAAAAAAAGAATTTGGCAAACGTTAGAAGAACTGCATCCTGGCAGTTCTTCAAAAGCTTGGCGATCCTGAAAAGTTGACCAGTACTCAATCCCTAGCAAGAACTGAGTGAAGTCAGACTACATATTATGTTCAGTTCTCTTCAACTTTCCCTGTGCTGTTGTACTTGAGAATGCAATAAGGAACTTAGAAGTCTGTGTCACAACATATATTTTGACATCTGGGAGACTCTTTCACCTTATCGGATTGCAAACATTATCAGGTATCATTGACAGTGACACAGAAGTTGTGGAATGTAGACAGATGATTGTGTTCTAAAGCACAGAAGCTGAAGCAGCAGGTAATTTATCACTCTCAGCTTTCAGTCAGTGTAGCATGGGGGGCTGGCAGTGAGCCTTGAGATCAAATACCAGTTTACACAAGGGAATATTGTACCCAAGTCCACGAGGTTTCTTAGAAAATGAGAACTGTCACTGCGTTCTACCTCTTAGGTTAAATATTATCCAGCAATGATAGATGCAGAGGGAAAAAACTGAGTTGAAAGGGAGGAAAGTGAGAAGGATGTATGCCAGAAGAAAAAGAAGCATTCTTATTATTTTGAAATTGACAAAAGTAACAAACACATGGCTCCCAGGTAGAAATTTAAGGCAAGTGGCCTGATGGTTAAGTATCATCTTAACCAACTCCAACTCCTGGGAGTCCTTGATTTGAATCCTGGCTTTGTCTCAACTTTACAAAATGGGCAGATGAATTTCAACCTGGTTTCCCTGGTGGCTCAGATGGTAAATAATCTGCCTACAGTGCAGGAGACCTGGTTTCTGTCCCTGGGTTGGGAAGATCCCCTGGAGGATGGCATAGCAACCCACTCCAGTATTCTTGCCTGGAGAATCCCCATGAACAGAGGAGCCTGGCAGGCCACAGTCCATGGGGTGGCAAAGAGTCAGACACTACTGAGCAACTAAGTACAGCATTAGGGATAATAATGATGGTATCATAAAGAATTGAATAAGGAATATGTCAAATGAGTAAACAACAAGGTCCTATTATATAGCACAGGGAACTACATTCAATATCCCATGATAAACCATCATGGAAAAGAATATGAAAAAGAATATATATGTACATATATGTATTTATACATGTACTGAATCACTTTGCTGTACAGAAGAAAGTAACACAACATTATAAATAACTATCATCGATATAATTTTTAAAAAATTAAAAATAAATATTATTTAAATTGAACCGAATGATTCACTGTGGTAACAATTGATGGATATATATAGCATACACATATATGAATAGAATATCTATAAATATGCAACCAGAGCTTTATATTTAGAAATAAGTGACCTGGGGTTCAGTCTCAGTTCTGACACTTAAATTGCTCTGTAACTTTAAACTAGTTAAGCATTCTTCTCTTTTGTTTTCTCCAGCTGAAGAACACAGATAATAAATCCCTAACTAACACCATTATTCTGAGAATCAAATATACTTGGATGAAGAGTTTATGATTTCTTCTAAAAATACAATATTAATAATTAGAATCAATAAGAATAGACATTTTTAATTGTGGTAAAATACAACTAACATAAAATTCACCCTCTTTATTTCTAAATGAAGAGCTCTACAGTGTTGATTACGTTCACACTATCATACAACCAACTTTCAGAATTCCAGAAGTTTTTCATCTCGCAAAATCAAAACTCTGTATTCATTAAATAACAATTTCCAATCCCCCCTTTCAACTCACTTCTTGAAAACCACAACTATACTTTCTGTCTCTACAAACTGACTACTCTGGACACCTCATATAAATGGAATCATGTAATATTTGTCTTTTCATGACTGGTTTATTTCACTCAAGCATATCCTCCAGTTTCATCCATGTGTATAGAATGTCCTTCCTTTTCAAGGCTGAATATAATATCCCTCTATTGGATATTAATGTGAATAATGTTCCTTCTTGAGGTGTTCATTATTTTTAACTCCTGTTCTTCCTTCTGGAGACATTTTAAGCTTCAGCCTCTTACCAACATGTATATCTTTCAATGTGATTCATTTATCACAACCAGCCTCATAAACTCATTTCTTTCACACCAAACATTATTCTGCTTTCTTCTGAGAACATCTGGTTCACAAAAAAAGAGGAGCCTGACAACAGTAACTATAATAGGTCAGTGCTGTACCTACCTGACATAAAAAGCATTTCAACAAATTCAAAATGATTAATGATAGTCTCTTAATTTAGCTGTGCCCAGAGAAACTGCAATGATTTGGTGTGTCTGTCACTATCCTTGAAGAGAAGTCATTTTTCACAGGAGCTATCTTGTCTGTTGTTATAATTGATAATATGGTCTCATGCTAAAGTTAGTGTTGCTGATTCTGCAAAGAGAAAAGTTTGCCTAACCTAAAAGTACTTGTTTTATACAATTTTTTGCAACTGTTTATTGAAGGAGAAAGACCGAAGCATACATACACTTAGAGGATATGTACTCCATAGAGATTGGTTACTGAGTGTTTTATTTCAAGGCTTTTAAAAAATTATCTTACTTTCTCACTTCGTTAGTAAAGATACTTTTATGTAGCTTTTTATTTTACTACAGATAGAGAACTGAAAGCCAACCTCAAAACTTCATAAATCATTTCAAGGAGTTGTTTGAATTTTTTTTTTTTTTTCCAAATAAGGACATGCCACTTTTTCTTTCTGAGCTTTTTATTTGCATGTGGTTTGAATGGTTTTCTTAAACAGGAAATGTTTCAATACACAGAGGATGAAATGAATAGCAAGGAACTTCCAGAGAGAAGTGTGAACCTTTCGTGGGTCTTGGCTTACCATTTTCCACCGCAGTGTTCTCTCTCAATCTGAAGCGATCATTTTCTCTGTTTATTTCAGCATACATGTGTGAATGATGAAGAGCACAACTTTGATTACAGTGTGAAAGGAACGGCTTCTCACTGGTGTGTATTTTATCCTGTATGTTGAGCAGGGGATGATAAGGCCCCTGGGTGTGGGGCACCCAGGATCATTCCTTCCAGGCTCAGACACACCCATCCTTAGCTGCTGCTTTGTTTTGAGGTTACTTGTAAAATGGCTCAACACTTCTGCTTATCCAATATTGACTTTACCTCTTCTAACTATTGGCTAATTTTTATAGGTCAAATACTACAGCATGTTCTCCACATAAAATTTAAAGTAAATTCTGGTTGTTGCTGTACCACTGAATTTAAGACGAGACGGAAATTGAATAATTTAGTCTCAATGGAATCAAATTTGACAGGATATACCCATTTTACCTTGAATCATGGACCTAACATTCCAGGTTCCTATGCAATATTGCTCTTTACAGCATCAGACCTTGCTTCTATCANAACGTCTGCCTGCAATGTGGAAGACCTGGGTTTGATTCCCTGGGTCGGGAAGATCCCCTGGAGAAGGAAATGGCAACCCATTCCAGTATTCTTGCCTGGAGAATCCCATGGATGGAGGAGCTTGGTGGGCTACAGTCCACGGGTCGCAAAGAGTCGGACACGACTGAGTGACTTCACTTTCACTTTTCACTTTCAGTGCTTCTATGTGGCTAATGGAAGAATGAGGCACAGAGACACTATGTAACTTGCTTAGTGTTGCCCAGCAGTAAGGGAGCCACTGGCCTGGAGGTAATTGTGGAAAACTCATTGTGTTCTATATTTATTCAGTCAGGGGTTAGATCCAATGGCTATGGCAAAATATGTAGAATAACAGCTACCACATACCATAAATTGATCTTATATTACGGAAATGCACACTAAGTAGAAATCTTCAAAAATCTTTCAGATAGAGGCTTGGCAAGACTGGAATCAGGATGTTTTGTAGAATCAATTGTCTGAGAGCCTCCTCAGCAGAAAGCATATCAGTGAGTCTCCTAACTGGAGGTCTTGGGTTTGTGCATCAGAGAAGGCAGCAAACCCCTGTCACCTACAATGTTCCCAATGGAGACAGAGCCTGGCAGGAGGCAAAATAAGACCATTCCTCTGCTCTGGTAGTACCTAGATAAGTTGTCCATGTCAATCAGAACTGAGGAATTTTTTTTTTTTTATTGCAGATTTCGTGATCTGCACTCAGGGAATCTCAGTACAGCTACAACAATGCCCTAGAATCTGTCACTTTTCATTATGCTTGGGAAACTCTCAGGGACTATTAAACCCCTTTAGTAGCAAGACTGTCAGCAAAATAAGGGAAATAGCAATCAGAACAGATACGAGAAAAAAAAAATAGAAATGATCAACAAAACCCAAAGCTGGCTCTTTCAAAAGATCAATACAAATTCATAAACGGCTACTCATTTAGACCAAAAAAAAGCAAGATAACTAAAGACAACACTTACCAGCATCAGAAGTAAAACAGATTTCAGGTCACACAGAAATTAAAAGGATTCTGTGAATGATTCTACATAACTACATCTGGCAAGTTCAGTGAAAGGAACTAACTAAGTTCAGCCAAAAGAGATAGATAATCTATTTAAAAACTGTGCCTGTAGTTGAAAAATTTGCAGAAAGCTCCATGCCCAGGTGTTATCCCTGGCAGAAAAGAGAAAGGGAGAGAAAAATGGGGAGGGACAGAAAAAAGGT
Organism: Neotragus pygmaeus; assembly: GCA_006410875.1. Taxonomy (NCBI): domain Eukaryota; kingdom Metazoa; phylum Chordata; class Mammalia; order Artiodactyla; family Bovidae; genus Neotragus; species Neotragus pygmaeus. The sequence goes on along the minus strand of SJYV01031242.1, from coordinate 161,302 downwards.
GACTATATTCTAATACAATCAGTTACTTAAGGTAAAATGGGCCAAATCCAAGTAACCTGCTGAAGCCATTGGTTTTCATTTTCTCATTGTCCTTCAGCTTCCCATTCCTGCCTGCCTCCTTTGCCTCAGTTGCTTTCTCCTTCTTAAGTCCTGCCCTCCATCAAGAGTAGCAAAATTATGAGCACGATTCCCACATTATAACTGATATCCCCTGGTTGACTGACATTCAGCATGGATGTTATCATCCCTGCAGCTGGTATACTCAAGCTATCTGTCTCTCATCATGGACCAGAAGGTTTTACTCCTAATTTCAGGTATAGCTAGGAGAGAAGCTGCAGGGCACACACTGGAGCCTTGAGTCCTTTGTCTGTGAAATGCAGATGACCACAAATTGTGGGAGAAACAGAGACAGCAGCCCCAGATCCGTTTCAATGAGTGCTAAATGCACTGAAATATGCCAAACCCAGAGCATCACAGGACTCCTTGACATTCAGAAGCACGTCAAGTAGATTTCCCTGCCAAGACTGTTGCATTTATTGCTCCTTCTGCCTGGAATGCTCTTCCCTTAGGTAAGCCCACAGCCTGCTAGCTCACTTCCTCCACATCTCAGCTTAATTGCCATCTTTCAGAATTTCCTTCATTATCTGGTATAAAATAATAAACCATAATGGCACACACCCTTCCCTCTGATCTAGCATTATCTTTCTTCATAATGTCTGTCACCCTTGATTTACTTACTGACAATCATGTCTAAGAAATGAAAGACTTGGTCCATTTTGTTCTGTCACGAACTCCTCAAAGTAGGGCTCTGGTATATGGCAGGTGCTCAGAAAACATTTGCTGAAGGACAATTGGGAGCTAGGCCCTTTACACACGTTGTTAACATGCACAAGTACCCTCCAAGATGGACACTGGCCCCACTGTATTAATTATGATACATATTGAAATTCCAGGAGACAAGCGACATGCTTAACACACAGTCAGCATGTCAGCTTCCAGGCTTCAGAATCATATCTACCAGCTTCCAAATCCTCAGTTCCTGGACAGTGACCTCACAGCCAAGAACGCAAGAGGCTTTACTTCTAACACAACCACTCCAAACAGCTCAGGTAGCTACCCAGAGACACCAAAAACAGGTCACTGAGTATCTGCACAGAGAGCTNTTCATTGAGTTAGACAAGGCTGTGGTCCATGTGATCAGATTGGCTAGTTTTCTCTGATTATGGTTTCAGTGTGTCTGCCCTCTAATGCCCTCTTGCGACACCTACCATCTTACTTGGGTTTCTCTTACCTTGGACGTGGGGTGTATCTTCACGGCTGCTCCAGCAAAGCACAGCCGCTGCTCCTTACCTTGGACGAGCTACCCCTCCTGACCTTGAACGTGGAGTAGCTGCTCTCAGCCCTCCTGCACCTGCGCAGCTGCCTCTCCTTGGACCTCAGGCGTGGAGTAGCTCCTCTTGGCCGCAGCTGCAGCGCTTCCTGCGCCACCCGTCGCAGCCGACATTCTAGGAATCAGCGAACTAAGATGGACTGGAATGGGTGAATTTAACTCAGATGACCATTATATCTACTATTGTGGGCAAGAATCCATTAGAAGAAATGGAGTAGCCATCATGGTCAACAAAAGAGTCCAAAATGCAGTACTTGGCTGCAATCTCAAAAACGAAAGAATGATCTCTATTTGTTTCCAAGGCAAACCATTCAATAGCATGGTAATCCAAGCCTATACTGCAACCAGTAACGCTGAAGAAGCTGAAGTTGAACGGTTCCATAAATACCTACAAGACCTTTTAGAACTAACATCCCCAAAAGATGTCCTTTTCGTTATAGGGGACTGCAATGCAAAAATAAGAAGTCAAGAAACACTGGAGTAACAAGCAAATTGTCCTTGGAGTACAGAATGAAGCAGGGCAAAGGCTAATAGAGTTTTGCCAAGAGAACGCACTGGGCATAGCAAACACCCTCTTCCAACAACACAAGAGAAGACTCTACACATGGACATCACCAGATGGTCAACACCGAAATCAGATTGATTATATTCTTTGCAACCAAAGATGGAGAATCTCTACACAGTCAGCAAAAACAAGACTGTGAGCTGAGTGTGGCTCAGATCATGAACTCCTTATTGCCAAATTCAGACTTAAATTGAAGAAAGTAGGGAAAACCACTTGGAGAAGGCAACGGCACCCCATTCCAGTACTCTTGTCTGGAAAATCCCATGGACAGAGGAGCATGGTAGTCTGCAGTCCATGGGGTCACTAAAAGCCGTACACAACTGAGCAACTTCACTTTCATTTTTCACTTTCATGCGTTGGAGAAGGAAATGGCAACCCACTCCAGTGTTCTTGCCTGCAGAATCCCAGGGATGGGGGAGCCTGGTGGGCTGCTGTCTCTGGGGTCGCACAGAGTCAGACACGACTGAAGTGAATTAGCAGCAGCAGTAGCAGCAGGGAAAACCACTACACCATTCAGGTATAACCCAAATCAAATCCCTTATGATTATACCGTGGGAGTGAGAAACAGATTTAAGGGACTAGATCTTAGACAGATTGCCTGATGAACTATGGACAGAGGTTCATGACATTGTACACGAAACAGGGATCAAGACCATTCACATGGAAAAGAAATGCAAAAGAGCAAAATGGCTGTCTGACGAGGGCTTACAAATAACTGTGAAAAGAAGAGAGGTGAAAAGCAAAGGAGAAAAGGAAAGATATAAGCATCTGAATGCAGAGTTCCAAAGAATAGCAAGGAGAGATAAGAAAGCCTTCTTCAGTGATCAATGCAAAGAAA
>SJYV01031242.1:131873-157829 GCA_006410875.1 Neotragus pygmaeus | reverse complement strand
TATGACCAACCTAGATAGCATATTGAAAAGCAGAGACATTACTTTGCCAACAAATGTCTGTCTAGTCAAAGCTATGGTTTTTCCAATGGTCATGTATGGATGTGCGAGTTGGACTATGAAGAAGGCTGAGCACCGAAGAATGGATGCTTTTGAACTGTGGTGGTGAAGACTCTTGAGAGTTCCTCAGACTGCAAGGAGATCCAACCAGTCCATTCTGAAGGAGATCAGCCCCGGGATTTCTTTGGAAAGAATGATGCTAAAGCTGAAACTCCAGTACGTTGGCCACCTCAAGCAAAGAGTTGACTCATTGGAAAAGACTCTGATGCTGGGAGAGATTAGGGGCAGGAAGAGAAGGGGATGACAGAGGATGAGATGGCTGGATGGCATCACCGACTCGGACGTGAGTCTGAGTGAACTCCGGGAGTTGGTGATGGACAGGGAGGCCCGGCATGCTGAGATTCATGGGGTAGCAAAGGGTCGGACACCACTGAGCAACTGAACTGAACTGAACTGAACTGAAACGACTAACACTTTCACTTCACTCCACTTTCATGCTTCAAAGAAATCTCTCATTTTTTTCAAAGTGGTTATTTCCAATTTCATTTGGAAATGAAACATTAATTTATATCCTGGGAAAGACTGACTGACCAGAAAATATCATAATTATGGAAAGGAAAACAGGAGTAACAGATGAATCAAGAAAAATGTGGATTTAGAGAATACATGGATATACAAACTACAGAGAAGTGAAATAGCCCATCAAACTTCAATCATTTTTTTTTAAATCTTACTTCAATTTTATCTTTTGGGAAAAACAAAACCTCTCTTAAGGATCTAATACGATCTCCAATGATTTTATATCAATTTGCTTATGACTTCTATATGACATAGAACAATGATTATGAGCTATGACTTTGGGGTTCAGACAGATCTGAATTTGAATCTCAGCTTTAGTGCTGAGTATCTTATATTGGGAAAGATACTTAAGTTTTATGGTTCTTGATTTACTAGTCTAAAATATGGACCTGACTAATCCCACTACCTGTCTCACATTATTTTTGTGTGTACTAAATAAATAATGCTTCTATGTACGTAGCATGATGTCTGCTGATAGTCAGTGTTCAGTAAAGTTCAGCTGTGGTTGATGAAATTATTCTGATGACAATGATTATCCATATTGATGAAGTTAAGAGTTCCTACTCCAAATATTTTTTGGGTAGTTGCTGAGAATCAAGCTTTTGATTGAAATTATTAAATACCATGTCATTACTTTTNTTCAGTAAAGTTCAGCTGTGGTTGATGAAATTATTCTGATGACAATGATTATCCATATTGATGAAGTTAAGAGTTCCTACTCCAAATATTTTTTGGGTAGTTGCTGAGAATCAAGCTTTTGATTGAAATTATTAAATACCATGTCATTACTTTTTGATCATGAGAAATTTTCAGAAATTGTAACTTCCTAATGCAGGATTTAAAGAAATTGTATGAGAAGAATAAGAATTCTTCACTAAAACAAAATTATAGAAACATTGGAGAGTATTCTCTTTATAAATATTTTAATTTGTCATCTTATAAACTTTAATGTTCTAGTCAATAATTTTCAGGGAAGTCTTCAATATTTCCAGTTTTGGTTCTGAAAATTTTAACCTGATGTATAAGATGACTAATGTCAATAAAAGATGGTATTTGATAAAGTGTCTTTTGGATTCTAAAGAAAGAATGTTTCTATTCACAGAGAGTGAAAATATATTTGGAGTGGGCAAAATCTACCTGTCTGAAGGTTGAAGGCTGAATTTAGTAATTACATTTATTTTTTACTGTTACATAAAACTTACATAAAGGACAATGCAAAAACAAATAATCACCACCCAGGTCAAGAGATATAAATATTACAGAGGAAACCTCAGAGCAAGAAAGACAACATTGCTAGAACCCCAGGAGCCAATCATAACACCATTTTATTTCCTCCTGGAGAAAACTACTAGCCTCATTTTCATTGCTTCCAGCAGGGGTGTAGGTCTAAGTAATCTAACTGTCAATTTGCAGAAATGGAAGGTCCATGTGACTTTTAGAGACTCTTCTTAATCTTATCATTCAATAATCAAAAACAGAGGTCAACATGAGGCCAACATGTTCTGTAGAGGTCTTTAATGTCATAGACGGAGGCTACCCTCAATTGGAGGTCAAGGACCTCCACTGGACATTGGGCAAAATTCAGCGGACCTGAAAGAAGGGAAAAAAAGGTGAAGAATTCTTAAAAATAAAATATGTCTATAATGTAGTTATTCTTTATTACTCTAAATTTCTCAAAAGTTGGGTACAACTTGAACATATTGGCCAAGAATCCGTGTGGTATTCATATTCTCATTATATGTATTTAATAAAGTAAAGTGACTGTAACTTAGTCTCACCGCTCCTAGCCATACCTCTGCCCCATTGATATAAGACTTGGCATTCCTACAGTGTTTGTTCAGCTTTATAACTTTATAGCTTCTGGCTTGTGATTGTTTGGGGCTTCCTAGGTGACTCAGTAGTAAAAGAATATGCCTGACAATGCAGGAGACTCAGGAGATGTTGGTTCAATCCCTGGGTTAGGAAGGTCCCCTGGAGGAGGAAAGAGACTCAACTGAGCACACACGCATGTGAGTGTTTAATAAGTGTTTCTTAAGTGAATTAAAAAGCAAAGAAAGGGACATCTACTAAAATTTTGAGAAAAAAATGGATCACTAAAGTTATTATTGAAAGAAGTTTATTGAAATTACTGAAAGAAGTTTCCAAAGAGAGTATTAGACTTAAATAGATATGTAAGATTTCATGATCAGAAAAGAAAAGGGGCATTTGAGTTGTGAACAGGTCTATAGAAGTGAGACGGTGATTGCATCTGAAGATGAGCAGATAAATTTGATTGAATTAGACATAGATGTAGGCTCTACATGGTCCCCCTGCTAATCCAGTGCCTCTGCCATCTGTTTTGTTTATTGGAACATTGTTTTCTTGTTGTTCAGTTGTTAAGTCATGCCTTACTCTTTGCACCTCCATGGACTACAGCACGAGGGGCTCTTCTATCCTTCACTATCTCCCAGAGTTTGCTCAAGTTCATGTTCATCAAGGCAGTGATGCTATCTAACCATTTCATCATCTGCCACCCCTTTCTTCTTTTGCCTTCAGTCTTTCCCAGGGTCCTTTACAACGAGTCAGCTCTTAGCATCAGGTGGCCAAAGTATTGGAGCTTCCTAGCGTCAGTCTTTCCAGTGAGTATTCAGGGTTGAATATTGGAACATAGCCACAAAAAATAAAATAAAATACTCATGAGTGTCTCCCATGATAAAGTTCCTTCCACTGGAAGGAATTACTGGTGGCTTCCTCTTTCACTGAAAGTGCCCAATATTTATTACACCTCCTTCCCTCTCATCTCCTCCCCCTTTGTCTACCTAAACCTCACCTATTCACTCACTTAGCAATTCACTGGGGAGCTCCAGAGACTTTTTGACTCTTACTTTTGAATTTTAAATTCCCTTATAAACAAAAACCCCTTTTCCTATTGATTTTGTCTCAGTTTTCTGGAAGCTCTAAATGATTCTTGGCTTTTCTACATCAGTTTCAGAGTAATCGCTTTCTTTTCCCTTTGGAGCTTCTTAAAACAAGTCAGCATAATTGTGTCTACTTACCCCTTTAGCATAAAGCCTTCATTCTAGTCTTTAAAGCCACTCAATGATCTTGGAAATGTTTTCTTCACATTTTTTTTTGTTCACTCTTTATTTTTAAAGCAAGTAAAAGCAAGCAGTCCAAGTATGTGATTTATTTTTATGAACAAGAAGACCCAGAGAAAAGAAAACCCTTTCTTCCTGAGAAGTAAAGGTCTAACTGACCATAACATTATTGCTTCAAATGTAATTCCTTAAAATATAAGGCTGTCTTTCTCAGGAGACAAGCAGATTCAAAGCCAGCATTATTCCACTGAACCATTTCAGATGAACTGCATCTTTTTCTTTTCTCCAAGATCAATATAATACCATATACAAAAGGAAAATTATATCCATGTAGACAAAAAAAGGGCTTTTCAGAGGGAAAACTAAAACATTAGATGCTCTGTTTCTCCTTGTAAACATATATACTCTGTTCTGGAAAGGGCCACACAGATCTTTGCAGTGGTTGCTTAAGATCATAGATGATGATGAGAGTCAGTTCCACTTTTCACAAGAAAAGAAAAATCACTGCTCAGGTACAGCTAAAGGTTTCCGGCACAGATAAGGAATTTACTAAGTGCTTCCCATAAGATAAGTAGCCAGATTTACAAAAGTGTAAGGGTGTTCACCACCACATTTCATTTTTTGAATAATAAATCCCAGAAGCAATCTAAAAATCCATTAATACAGAATTGATTAAGTAAACTTTGGTCTGCTTAAATATTTGAATGCTGTGTAATCCTTTGACCAATGATGTATATCTATATCCTTAGACAGGGAAAGAAGACAGCTTGATTTAAAAGCAAATTTTGAAATAATACATAAAATTCACCTTATCTGAAATTGTGTGCTCCTGTATATGTATATGAGCTTCCCTTGTGGCTCAGCTGGTAAAAAGTCTGTCTGTAATGTGGGAGACCTGGGTTCGATCCCTGGGTTGGGAAGATCCACTGGAGATGGGAAAGGCTACCCAACCCAGTATTCTGGCCTGGAGAATTCCATGGTCTGTACAGTCCATGAAGTCACAGTCAGACACATATATACATATACATAATATACGTGCAGAGACATGCATAGAGAGATGGTCCTGCAAATGTCTAGATGCCTGATTTAGGAGTAATGTTTGCTTTCTTCATACAGTTTTGAACCTCCTCAAGGTTAAAATTACTGATTGCACATCCATTATATGTGGAATCGGAAAAAAAGTGATACAAGTGAATTTACTTGCAGAACAGAAAGAGACTTACAGACTTAGAGAAGGAATTTACGATTGTAGGGGACTGGGGGGGATTAGGGGAAGGGATAGTTAGGGGGTTTGGAATGGACATGTACAAACGGCTGTTTTTAAAATAGATAACCAACAAGGACTTATTGTATAGCACATGGAACTCTACTCAATGTTGTGTGGTAGCCTGGATGGGAGGGGGAGAATGGATACAAGTAAATGTATGCTGAGTCCCTTTGCTGTTTACCTGAAATTATCAAAACATTGTTAATCGGCTATTGATTGCTCACTCAGTCGTGTGTAGATTTCCCAGGCAAGAAAACTGGAGTGGATTGCCATGCCCTCCTCCAAGGGATCTTCCATACCCAAGGATCGAACCTTGCTCTCTTTTTCTCCTGCATTGGCAGGTGAGTTCTTTACTACTAGCACCACCTGGGGAAGCGCATAGTTAGTTATACTCCAATACAACATAAAAAAGTTTAAAAATTAAATTACCTGATTGCTCTGTGACATGGATTTCACCAACATAAAAGCCACGAGAATATGTAATTATATTACAATTAATTATAATTAAAATCGGAAAAAAAGTGAAATTATCTTTATTTTGGAAAAAAATTATCTGGTTAATTGATTTAGTGATTCGTTTCAATAGTAGCAATTGGCTAGAAAGTGAGAGATAGAGATTAAGTGACAGAATCTCCTTTACCATGGACTATATACAATGTTTTAGAAATGTCGCTGTATTTTGGAGCAGATTTTAATTTGGGGAATTTTTACCAAACATTTAAAAATTTTCTCAACATATAAAAGATCAAATGATAGTCAAATAGCTAATTATTACTTGATATTTCTATATTATTTCTTTTTTACAGCCTTAGCAGAAACAGTATTAAAGACTTGAAAAGTGCTTTGAGCTCTTACTCTCTTGGTTTTTCTATGAAACTATTTTGGAAGAGTGCCAAGCATATGTTCAACAAATGTTTTATACTAGAAATATTTTGCTCTAATCACAAACTGATGGAATAACCACGATAATTCAAGCATTCTTTTGTTCATATGCTTCCACGTTTTGTTCATTTGCTTGAAATATCTGCTTTGTTTTTAGCTGAAATCAGGTTCATATGTGTTGAGAAATAAAGAGCTGTGTATTTCCAGAACCATATTCTTGTAACATGAGCTCTGTAAAAGATTTTAGAAAGAAGGTAATAATCACTTGGCATCAAGTGAAAAGAAAGCTATATATGGGATATGTTTTCACAGTAAGAACATTTGATTTTGGTCAAACTCATGTCAAAGAAGAATTAGAATTAATTTTAGCCTTGGTATGCCTAAGATATGGACAGCCAGATTATCTTAATAGGAAACATATTTATGCATTCAGAATTGCTTATGCTCAGGCAGAGTTTTCCATTGCAAATACTGTAGCCTCATGCAGCAAATCCATCATTTATGGGAAAACTTCAACTATTTGGATCACCAATGAAAATCAGGAAAAAAAAAAATTGAGAGTCTTGAATACTAAAATAGGAGTCACAAATGGTGTTCAGTACACTACCCCTTCTCTTAAAACTCTGTCATAGATTAAGAAACCTTAAATACACAAAAATTCATAAAACTCAAACTGAAAATAATATGAAGTAGTGACTGTTGATATTATAATAGCTCAAGAGGAAATGGCACAGCTATAAAGCAAGCATGATCAGAAAACTGAAGTCTAGGACAATGTCATGTTGGATCAGTGTACTTTCTAAGGGCAATAGGGATGATGGCAAAGTACAGTTTGGATGTCTTAATAGCATTTATTATTTGCTCCCCAAATCCACCTCCTGAAGTGCATGGGTATCAATTCTATGTATTCAGAGGTGAGAAGGATCATCCATGTGTCTACCCTCCTAGGTTATTTTGATTTTATTCTCTCTGCTTGTATTTCTATGAATTAACAGAATGGAAATAAAGAACACAATTTCAGGGACTGCCCTGGAAGTCCAGTGGTTAAGACTCCACCTTCCAATGCAGAGAGTGCAGGTTTGATCCCTGGTGGGGAAACTAAGATCCCATATGCTATAGGGTGCAGCCAAAAATTTAAATACATAAATAAGCAAATAACTAAATAAATGAAACTTAAAATTTAAGAAAAACACCACACAATTTCAGTGCACAGTGACTTACCAGTGAAAAAACAGCTAAATCAATGATATGCTTTGGCTTGGAGCATTCTCATATTTATATTGCAAGACATGTCTAGGTTTCTTGTGGAAAAAAATTGGTCAAGTAGGATGTAATCAGCTTTTAAATATAGCTCACAAAATTATATGGTGATTTTGCAAGTGTGCTATTAGTTCCACTAAAAGAAAGATGACTGGGATGAGTTTGTTTTCTAATAAGCAAAGGCATAGAAAGATCAAGAAAAAGAAATAGGGAACCTGTCTGTACTTGGCACACAAGCCTTTCTTTGCGATCACAGAAGATAGAGATAAAGGCTGTTATGTGTGTGCATGCGTACTCAGCTGTGTCCGACTCTTTGCTTCTCTATGAGCTACAGTCTCATCTGTCCATGGGATTTTTCCAGGCAAGAATACTGGAATGGGTTGTCATTTTCTTCTTATAGCAGTTAGGAACTCATTGCAATGGCTAAGGTAAGCAAAATCTTTCTTGGTTTGCTTTTTTGTGGATTGCATAAACCTCTCTTGCTAAGACATGAAGAAACATGGGTTTTACATGTCTGGATTTTTACATCTAGGATTAGGCTGACCTCATCATAGCCTTGATTGAAATCATATTATATTATTCATTTTGCTCTGAGTAGAAGTACTACAGTCTGGACATTGAGAGGTTCTGACCAAAGGTAAGAAATTGATGAGACAAAGAGCAGTCAGCCTCGTGCAGAGCAGGTAAGTGGGAGTGCTGAATAAGTCTTACATCCTCAAAACAGGCTAGAGAGAAACTAAGCAGTCATGTGTTTCCTGAACAATACCTGCTTCCTCTTGTTTCCCATCACCCAGGCTGCCTTCTCTCCCCAGTGGGTACCACTAGGGCTGTGAGCACACTGAGAGGACACAGAGGTTTGTAGTAGGCACTTAAAACCTATATGAATACTGTCTCTGGGAAACTCTGCGGGGGAGCAGAGAGGACAGACAGGCAAGGACAGTAAAGGGCTAGTGGCAACAGGAAAAGAGAGAAAACTGACCTTTCTGTGTATTCTGATACACAGATATGAATGGCGCTAAATATCAGTGTACAGCTATCAATATAATTTTTAAATTCTTGATGCAAATGTTAATTGCAGATCCAATCATTAGCATCTATTTGTAAATGTCGTTTACACTATTCTTTGTCAAGTGTGCTATGTGCATGCTCAGTCACTCAGTCATGTCTGATTCTTGGTGACCCCAGGGGCTGTAGCCCACCATGGGCTTCTGCAGGCAAGAATACTGGAGTGGGTTGCCATTTCCTCCTCCAGGAGATCTTCCTGACCCAGGGATCAAACCCGTGTCTCCTGTGTCTCCTGCATTGCCAGCCGAATTCTTTACGACTAGCAACATCTGGGAAGTGCCAAGCGTGCTATATTCTGCTACAATAGTCAGGAAAACTTTGGTAAAGACTTGAAGTAATTCCCTGAATTAATTTTTTTTTTAACACTTGATGTTTTTCAGAAATAATTAGCCTTCATGGCTCACAGGTCCCAACTCCCTGAGCTTGTTTCATTTCTCCTTCTCCTTCAAGTCTTTCCACTTTTCACCTGCTCAAGGAAGCATTTCCTAAAACTCCTGGTCTGGATTCCAGAAGTTTTGGCTGAATTTGTTATCATACTGTTTCTGTTTCATGTTTTGGGACTTTTGGCTGCAAAGCATGTGGGATCTTAACTCCTGGGCCAGGAATCAAACTCACACCCCCTGCCTTGGAAGGTGAAGTCTTAACCACTGAACCACTAGGGAAGCTCCTGTCCTATGATTTAGACTCTCTGCTCCATGAGAACAGGCAAGTGATAATTATGTGCCTGGGTTTTTCAGTGCATGCTGTGTGCCTTGCGTTATTCTGACTTCTTTGTATAGATGAACGCTTCTAATCTCTGTAACCACCCCATGGGAAGCAGGGGCAGACAGAGGTTATCTTTCTGAAGGTCACGCAGCCAGTAAGTGGCAGATCCACAATTTGAACTCTGGCAGTCATTTCCATACTCTTGATTGTACTAAAGTGTTGCTTCTTAAATCAGAGCATCTTTGGTTTTAGAACAATGTCACTGCTTACTAGTTGTTTTGCCTGGGATCTTTTCTTCCCTGAATAAATCTGTTTTCTCATCTAAAACATGGGAATAAATATTAATAACAGTATTTGCTCTAAAAATTAAGAGGTTTCAATGAGATAATACATCTATAGACAGCAATAACACACTCAGTACAGGACTTGACATGTAATAAATGCTCAATAATTGTTTGCTGCCTTTTTGTCCTTATTTTTATAATCTTCCTTCTGGTCTCCTCTTTCTTTTTCATCTCTTTTCCCTTCAGAATTGTATCTTCAACTCTGAACAGAGAACAGACACATGGGTATCAATAAATAACTCATGAAAGAAGATAGGAGGGAATGAATGAGTGAATACAGGAATGAAATAGACAGAGAAATGTCCTTGAAACCAGTTTGCATCAATGCCATGCGCCTTAGTCATACATTTTCCCTTCAGCAGGCTGAGGGTGATCTTGCCGTGACATCTGCAACCCTGAACAGAGTCGGCCTGTCAAAAATTGGACCTCTTCTTCCTCACAGCAGCAAACTCTGCTGAAAGGCTGAGCCTTCCTAGGCTGAAAATGTGTCCCCTGGTTAAAAGAGGCTGGGTAGTCAGTGTGTCTTAGACCCAGAAAGTTGGTACGCAAGGTCCATTTGTCAGAGTTTTGGAAATACCTATAATACCATCAGATACTGTTTAGCCCCCAGTTTGAAATCAGTAAGTATTCAAAGAGTTTTCAAACAATCTCAAGAATTTGCATTGAATTGTCACTATGATACATAAACATTTTGCTGAATTAAGCTAAGAGATGTAGAAGGAAATGGCAACCTACTCCAATATTTTTGCCTGGAAAACTTCATGGACAGAAGAGCCTAAGGGGATATAGTCCACAGGGTTGCAAAGAATCAGAGACAGCTGAGCGCACACGCGTGCTCTCACACACACACATACAAGCTAAGGGAAGCATCTTGTTAGACCATGACTACAAAATTATGTTGTGAGATATTAAGCAGTAGTAATGAAAATAGTTATTGTGACACTTGGTTACATTTATACAAAATCTTTATCTATTTGGAGTGCATAGCTCCAAAATAGTGTCAACATTTTAAGCTGCCAGATTTTATGGGGCTAAACGTGATTAGCAAACATTCTTTGCCTTACACACCCAAAGGTTAAACATAAGCCAGAAACCAACACTGAATGTAGTTCAGGCATTCCTGAATCAAATACCTTAGTGAAGAAAAGCGATAAAATCTCAAGTAGTCTAATTCTTGGCAAAGTGACTTGACATCTCTTTTCTAGTGTGGGTAAATATTTAGGGAGAAGTCCCATCTAGGAGGAATTTCCTATAAAGTGGAAATTTCACTGATGTGTGTTTTCTACTCCTCCAAAGTTAATTCACAAAACTTGTTTCATTCTATCATCAGTGGCTATGATTCATCTGTCATCTTAACCTGTGCTTGTGTTCCCTGTGTGGGCTGGAGACGTAACCTGTGCAGAGGTGAAGAGAAACATAAGTAACACACACACCAGAGGGAGCCTGAGAGAGTCTGCTCAACTTGATTGCTATCATCTGGAGTTTTGCCAGTTCTTTCTTAACTCCCATTATTGCCCCCTCCTTTTTTTTTTCTGGGCCCGCCACATGGCACGTAGGATCTTAGTTCCCTGACCAGAGATTGACTGCGTACCACGCTCCTGCCACGAAATCTCAGAGTCTTAACCACTGGGCCACCAGGGAAGTCCCTTCCCCTGGTTTCAATACAGTTCTGCTGCTCTTTTGCTGTGGTTGGTGGCGGCGGTTTGGTTTTGGGGAATACGCGACTCCTAGCTTTATTCTTTGGCTTCTTAATCATAAATGGCAAGTAAAAAGGAATCCAAATTTGCATGGAGACCCTGGGTGCCTTAAGAGAGTCCCTCTCCAGATTATTTTCATTGTCCAAGGGGAATATTTAGAACCACACAGGGAGCTCGGCTGGGTGGGCTGTGATGACCTAGAAGGGTAGGATGGAAGGGGGGTGGAAGGAGAGCTCAAGAGGGAGGGGATATATGCATACTTACAGTTGATTCATGTTGTTGTACAGCAGAAACTAACACAAAATTGTAAAGCAATTATATTCCAATTTTTAAAAATTAAAAAAAAAGGAAGAACCATAGGCAGAGCTCCACCTTTGGCACTAAGTGTATCCTGCTCTCCTTGACAGAGTTAATGGGCCCGAAGAAGTGAATTCTGTTTCAGCTCGATTCCTCAGCATTGTCTATTCCTGGCAGAATTCACTNATTTTTAAAAATTAAAAAAAAAGGAAGAACCATAGGCAGAGCTCCACCTTTGGCACTAAGTGTATCCTGCTCTCCTTGACAGAGTTAATGGGCCCGAAGAAGTGAATTCTGTTTCAGCTCGATTCCTCAGCATTGTCTATTACTGGCAGAATTCACTTACCTTGATTGAATTTGGCATATACCTGAAGGAATTTAAACTTTACCTTAAGTTTTAGATTATCTCTGATTTTTTTGGCCTTGGAAAAATAAAGGCAAGAGAACTTCTGGAAAAAAAGAGAAGGTCAGTGGGATTCGGCCTCAAACCAATCAGTTTCATGAAAATTCTAGTCTTTTATCCCCAGAGGATGTTAGGGTACATATCCCTGCCATTATAAGGTTCTTCTGTGTTTACAAGAAATCTGCATCATTATCAAATGAAATTCAAGCAATTCAATCCCATAAATATATAGGGATTTTAAATTTTTTGCTCTTCATTTATAGAAAAGAAAACTGAATTGCTTAAATTTAGATTAATTAAATAAATCACAACTGATTACTTACATTTTAATTATTGAAGGTTCATGTCCCCAGGGGCCAGGCCTATGGTAAGTTTCATAATATACCATAAAAATTATGTATAAATAAAAACAATAAGGTTCAAAAAAGTGAAAACACTTTAACAGTTACTCTATAATGTGGCTAGTTGCAAAATACAAAGTCTTATTGTTAAGGGTAGGCCAGTTTCTTAGGAAAGAAAGATTCCTGTATGTTGTATGTCTGAAAGTAATACCATATGACAATTGTATCTCAACTAAAAAAGAAAGAAGAAAGATTTCTAAAATTAGAGCTATATCATAGAAAGAAATTTACAGGAGAAAACCTCTCCATGATACATAAGATGTGTGCAAAATTTCAATAATCAATGATGTTTGAAGGGAAGTCCTAGTGAGTGAAGAAAAGCAAAATAACATTAAGCCAACTCAAGTAATCCTACCTCTGTTAAGAACGTACACAGTGTGTCTGAGGCTGGAAATCTGAGCTCTGGGTAGCGTGTAGTGACAACAGATGTCACTCCTGGGCAAGACGAGACGGGGCTGGAAAGTGCACAAAGGTCAGACCTCCAGCGACATCTTGTTATGTCTAGTGAGGACTTTTAGAAGCAATCAGTGCACGTGCATAAACACACACACACATTTTTTATTTTATGACTGTATAGTGCTTGGTGTGCCTTAATGTCTAGTTCCTGTTAATTCCTCTCTGTTACCCTCTCTTAACTCATATCTGTTCTCTTAAGGGTCTGTATATTTATTTGAATCTTTTTAAATTTTATCTTTTAATTTGGGACTTGCTTTGAGCCATATCTTAATCTTCTCTCTCTGCAAATTCCAGACTGTGGGCCCAGGTTCCCAGCACTGCCATTCCTGCAGCCTCCTGCTCAGTGAGATGTTTCTGGCTCATTCTTTCCCTAAAGAAGGATGCCGGGCTTCGGCTTTGTGGGTTAGAGAAGTGGGAAGTCTCTGGTCACTGACGTGTGTGTCCCCCTTTCCTGTCACTCTCTTCTATGCCTATGACTCCATCTGTAGCCAATGAGTGGTTTCCCCAGGTAATATTTTTCACTATACTGTTGACCACACTCCTTTCATTCTCTACTCTTCTCCCCTACCATTATTCACACACGTTAACCAACATTTTAAAAACAAAACATTATAGAACTATTTCTAGTAGAAAGTACTTTTGTTAATTTGGCTGAAAGTATATGCCATTTTAAGTATAGACAAGTTCCATTGATATGTGCATGCACATACACAAACACACACATCACAGTACACAGACACACCAACTCGCAGCACAACACACACAAGCACACACAGCAGTTTCCTGCTGCGTGTGTGTGTGTACTCAGTTGCTCAGCCGTGTCCAACTCTTTTGCAACCCCATGGACTGTAGCCTCTAGGCTCTTCTGTCCATGCAATTTTCCAGGCAAGAGTACTGGAGCAGGTTACCATTTCCTACTCCACAACTTCCTTCTAAGCAGCATCAAATTTAGAGACACCATCCTATTCCTTTTTGTCCTTAAGAAAGAACTTCAACATCTTTACATTTGGTATCTGTAACATTTGCGAAGAACCAACAAGGTGTCCGGCTGTAGAATTCCCAGTCTTAATTACCCTTGCAGAGATGAATGTTCCTAAAACCCCAACCCCAGGCTTTTGAGGAAGCAGATGGCACCTTTTGCCTTCCTCTGGAAAAGGGCTGGTTTCACTGCTCTGGTTTCTCCTGAACCCTTGTCTTTACTCACGAGGGCAGAAGAGTTCAAATAGAGCTTGCAAAGTGGCAGCCTCCCAGCCACGGCTGGCCTTCACATACATTTGAATGGCCTGCTCAGAAATTTAAAGATAGTTTTTAGTTAGGCTAACATTTCCAAATGAGGACATTTTTTGGAAAAATCTGGATTTCCTTTTCTCTAAACAAGTGGATGGTCTTACAATCCCAGGGCCATGCTCCTTCTTGGTAACAACTAGTAGGGGCCACAGAGCAGCTCATAGAAACCAGGAGATGCACCTCCTGTTTCCATCACAGCCTCAAGAATTCACTTATTGTTAACATCCATCCGGAGACACTCTTGGCCACACTTCCCTGACCCCTAGAGGCATGGGAGTTGTTCCTGTGATGGAGATGGCTTAAATCAGTCTGTGAACTGATTTGAGAGAAACGAACTGAACCTTACATGATTCACAAGTGATGGTAGGTACTGGTGGTGAAGGTAGAGAGCTCTGCGAACATGGAATCCAAGTTCCACACTGAACAAATTGGTTACTGGGGTAAATTCTGAGCAAACAGCCTATTGGTCAAAAACTGCTAATACAACAAAAATGGAAAAGTGGGGACAACAAAATAGGAGAGAGATACTGTTGTGATCTTACCAAATTCTAATTCCTTGCTCTTCTGGGCTTTCTGCCGATCACCTGTCTCAGCTCTACTTGCACGTGGATGTCTCCTCATGACCTTGAAGTTGAGCAGAATAAAGGATGCCACCTACAGGCCTGACCCAGCAAAGCTTCCCACACAATTTTCCCTGCAACCAAAGGAAGAGGACCCCAAGGACAGAAAGTGGGTGGAAGACGGAAGGGCTGTGGCAACCCGCCCCGAGGCCCAACCCCAGATCCCACTGCACACTGAATGTGGCTTGAGTGGGAAATGAGTATTTGTATTCCGCAAAGATGCTGAGATCTGGGGATGTTTGTTACAATACTTAGCCTACCCCTGATTAATGCTGAAGGCTCCTGAAAGCCAGCCAGGGAATGGATGGAATAAAATGTTCCTGAAGATAGGCATGATTGCTAATAAGCATGTCTGTGCCACCAAAGAGATAAAGATCCAAGTAGAATAGATGTGCTTAGTCCTTAACCGGCTAGGAGCCTGCGGCTCCCAGGTTCCAGCTCCCTGCTGAAGAGCAGATGAAAAGCGGCGGGTGTATTTAGGAAATCTTTTACACAAAATTGCTTCATGCAGCTGTGCTTTTCCTACCCGAGTGGAGGGGAACACATAAAGCGAAAGCCCATCTGTTTGGGGACTGTTAATGCTCCCCGAGGCTCCTGGGAAACATACCTGAAAAGAGGAGCAGAGAAAACCATCAAGAAGAGATCCAGTTCTGCTTAAGAAGGTGTCTGAAACCTGCAGCCCCCCAGAGGGATGCACAATTCCAAGTCAGAACTCTTTACTAGTTGAGTACTGTCAAAATGATAGGAGTTTTAAAATCCTGGTTTACATTAATCTTAAACTAGGGATTCATTGCTCTAACTACAAATTTTCTCTTTTCTGTAGCACCGAGACAGCTATAAGGAGCGTTTCTAAGGGTTTAGCATTTGTTGCGATAATTAGGAATAAAGAAGAGATGGCATAATAACTAGCACATTTCTTTGGGCTTTTTTTTTTTCTTCGTCTCTACTTGTTCTGGATTTTTGGCAATAAAGCAGTTTAGTATACAACACTTTGATGTTAATGATCTAATTTCCTGGGGATCTGCCCAAAATAAAAAAGTTGTTTCCTAAGTGGTTCCAGNAATTTTTAAAAATTAAAAAAAAAGGAAGAACCATAGGCAGAGCTCCACCTTTGGCACTAAGTGTATCCTGCTCTCCTTGACAGAGTTAATGGGCCCGAAGAAGTGAATTCTGTTTCAGCTCGATTCCTCAGCATTGTCTATTACTGGCAGAATTCACTTACCTTGATTGAATTTGGCATATACCTGAAGGAATTTAAACTTTACCTTAAGTTTTAGATTATCTCTGATTTTTTTGGCCTTGGAAAAATAAAGGCAAGAGAACTTCTGGAAAAAAAGAGAAGGTCAGTGGGATTCGGCCTCAAACCAATCAGTTTCATGAAAATTCTAGTCTTTTATCCCCAGAGGATGTTAGGGTACATATCCCTGCCATTATAAGGTTCTTCTGTGTTTACAAGAAATCTGCATCATTATCAAATGAAATTCAAGCAATTCAATCCCATAAATATATAGGGATTTTAAATTTTTTGCTCTTCATTTATAGAAAAGAAAACTGAATTGCTTAAATTTAGATTAATTAAATAAATCACAACTGATTACTTACATTTTAATTATTGAAGGTTCATGTCCCCAGGGGCCAGGCCTATGGTAAGTTTCATAATATACCATAAAAATTATGTATAAATAAAAACAATAAGGTTCAAAAAAGTGAAAACACTTTAACAGTTACTCTATAATGTGGCTAGTTGCAAAATACAAAGTCTTATTGTTAAGGGTAGGCCAGTTTCTTAGGAAAGAAAGATTCCTGTATGTTGTATGTCTGAAAGTAATACCATATGACAATTGTATCTCAACTAAAAAAGAAAGAAGAAAGATTTCTAAAATTAGAGCTATATCATAGAAAGAAATTTACAGGAGAAAACCTCTCCATGATACATAAGATGTGTGCAAAATTTCAATAATCAATGATGTTTGAAGGGAAGTCCTAGTGAGTGAAGAAAAGCAAAATAACATTAAGCCAACTCAAGTAATCCTACCTCTGTTAAGAACGTACACAGTGTGTCTGAGGCTGGAAATCTGAGCTCTGGGTAGCGTGTAGTGACAACAGATGTCACTCCTGGGCAAGACGAGACGGGGCTGGAAAGTGCACAAAGGTCAGACCTCCAGCGACATCTTGTTATGTCTAGCGAGGACTTTTAGAAGCAATCAGTGCACGTGCATAAACACACACACACATTTTTTATTTTATGACTGTATAGTGCTTGGTGTGCCTTAATGTCTAGTTCCTGTTAATTCCTCTCTGTTACCCTCTCTTAACTCATATCTGTTCTCTTAAGGGTCTGTATATTTATTTGAATCTTTTTAAATTTTATCTTTTAATTTGGGACTTGCTTTGAGCCGTATCTTAATCTTCTCTCTCTGCAAATTCCAGACTGTGGGCCCAGGTTCCCAGCACTGCCATTCCTGCAGCCTCCTGCTCAGTGAGATGTTTCTGGCTCATTCTTTCCCTAAAGAAGGATGCCGGGCTTCGGCTTTGTGGGTTAGAGAAGTGGGAAGTCTCTGGTCACTGACGTGTGTGTCCCCCTTTCCTGTCACTCTCTTCTATGCCTATGACTCCATCTGTAGCCAATGAGTGGTTTCCCCAGGTAATATTTTTCACTATACTGTTGACCACACTCCTTTCATTCTCTACTCTTCTCCCCTACCATTATTCACACACGTTAACCAACATTTTAAAAACAAAACATTATAGAACTATTTCTAGTAGAAAGTACTTTTGTTAATTTGGCTGAAAGTATATGCCATTTTAAGTATAGACAAGTTCCATTGATATGTGCATGCACATACACAAACACACACATCACAGTACACAGACACACCAACTCGCAGCACAACACACACAAGCACACACAGCAGTTTCCTGCTGCGTGTGTGTGTGTACTCAGTTGCTCAGCCGTGTCCAACTCTTTTGCAACCCCATGGACTGTAGCCTCTAGGCTCTTCTGTCCATGCAATTTTCCAGGCAAGAGTACTGGAGCAGGTTACCATTTCCTACTCCACAACTTCCTTCTAAGCAGCATCAAATTTAGAGACACCATCCTATTCCTTTTTGTCCTTAAGAAAGAACTTCAACATCTTTACATTTGGTATCTGTAACATTTGCGAAGAACCAACAAGGTGTCCGGCTGTAGAATTCCCAGTCTTAATTACCCTTGCAGAGATGAATGTTCCTAAAACCCCAACCCCAGGCTTTTGAGGAAGCAGATGGCACCTTTTGCCTTCCTCTGGAAAAGGGCTGGTTTCACTGCTCTGGTTTCTCCTGAACCCTTGTCTTTACTCACGAGGGCAGAAGAGTTCAAATAGAGCTTGCAAAGTGGCAGCCTCCCAGCCACGGCTGGCCTTCACATACATTTGAATGGCCTGCTCAGAAATTTAAAGATAGTTTTTAGTTAGGCTAACATTTCCAAATGAGGACATTTTTTGGAAAAATCTGGATTTCCTTTTCTCTAAACAAGTGGATGGTCTTACAATCCCAGGGCCATGCTCCTTCTTGGTAACAACTAGTAGGGGCCACAGAGCAGCTCATAGAAACCAGGAGATGCACCTCCTGTTTCCATCACAGCCTCAAGAATTCACTTATTGTTAACATCCATCCGGAGACACTCTTGGCCACACTTCCCTGACCCCTAGAGGCATGGGAGTTGTTCCTGTGATGGAGATGGCTTAAATCAGTCTGTGAACTGATTTGAGAGAAACGAACTGAACCTTACATGATTCACAAGTGATGGTAGGTACTGGTGGTGAAGGTAGAGAGCTCTGCGAACATGGAATCCAAGTTCCACACTGAACAAATTGGTTACTGGGGTAAATTCTGAGCAAACAGCCTATTGGTCAAAAACTGCTAATACAACAAAAATGGAAAAGTGGGGACAACAAAATAGGAGAGAGATACTGTTGTGATCTTACCAAATTCTAATTCCTTGCTCTTCTGGGCTTTCTGCCGATCACCTGTCTCAGCTCTACTTGCACGTGGATGTCTCCTCATGACCTTGAAGTTGAGCAGAATAAAGGATGCCACCTACAGGCCTGACCCAGCAAAGCTTCCCACACAATTTTCCCTGCAACCAAAGGAAGAGGACCCCAAGGACAGAAAGTGGGTGGAAGACGGAAGGGCTGTGGCAACCCGCCCCGAGGCCCAACCCCAGATCCCACTGCACACTGAATGTGGCTTGAGTGGGAAATGAGTATTTGTATTCCGCAAAGATGCTGAGATCTGGGGATGTTTGTTACAATACTTAGCCTACCCCTGATTAATGCTGAAGGCTCCTGAAAGCCAGCCAGGGAATGGATGGAATAAAATGTTCCTGAAGATAGGCATGATTGCTAATAAGCATGTCTGTGCCACCAAAGAGATAAAGATCCAAGTAGAATAGATGTGCTTAGTCCTTAACCGGCTAGGAGCCTGCGGCTCCCAGGTTCCAGCTCCCTGCTGAAGAGCAGATGAAAAGCGGCGGGTGTATTTAGGAAATCTTTTACACAAAATTGCTTCATGCAGCTGTGCTTTTCCTACCCGAGTGGAGGGGAACACATAAAGCGAAAGCCCATCTGTTTGGGGACTGTTAATGCTCCCCGAGGCTCCTGGGAAACATACCTGAAAAGAGGAGCAGAGAAAACCATCAAGAAGAGATCCAGTTCTGCTTAAGAAGGTGTCTGAAACCTGCAGCCCCCCAGAGGGATGCACAATTCCAAGTCAGAACTCTTTACTAGTTGAGTACTGTCAAAATGATAGGAGTTTTAAAATCCTGGTTTACATTAATCTTAAACTAGGGATTCATTGCTCTAACTACAAATTTTCTCTTTTCTGTAGCACCGAGACAGCTATAAGGAGCGTTTCTAAGGGTTTAGCATTTGTTGCGATAATTAGGAATAAAGAAGAGATGGCATAATAACTAGCACATTTCTTTGGGCTTTTTTTTTTTCTTCGTCTCTACTTGTTCTGGATTTTTGGCAATAAAGCAGTTTAGTATACAACACTTTGATGTTAATGATCTAATTTCCTGGGGATCTGCCCAAAATAAAAAAGTTGTTTCCTAAGTGGTTCCAGCTCACCAAATGAGACTTGACATAGTAGAGAACTGAGCCCCTTAAAATGGTGCCTTTTGGTCCTTAAAAGTGCTGCCTATATCACCGGGTGACAGCTCACATGTCTAATTCCATCCCAGGGCCTGGCCCATGGAGTCCTGTAGATCCCAGTCTAGTTGAAGGAAGTCTTTCCTATAAGACATTTATTTCAACGTATATACTCTGCTTCTTTGAATAAAATGAAGATTAAGAATACATATACATATGTATATGAGAAATGGAGTATTTCCTGCCATATCAGTAAACAAGGGTGTCACAGTCATCGGTGATTGTAGCCGTCCAGTGTGCGCTGGTGAACCCTGAGGAAACTCAGGAGGAAAAGGAACACCTACCATCTAGCAGCCATCAGGTTCCAGCCATCTCTATGTTGAGCCCCAATGGAGCGCAGGATGTGGAAAAACACAGGATATTGGACCTGGATAACTGAAAGTGAAAGTGAAGTCGCTCAGTCNACATGTGAGCTGTCACACACAATTATTTTGTTGGATACCCTTGACCCTGCAAACCACTACCATCAAATAACCCTCGGCTTGCTTCTACATAGCATCTTTCAGATTATACATTTGCAAAGAAGGCGCTCCATGGCTTAATCCTGACTGGCTCCTCATGACAGTTTTCCTCTTGGGCAATCTGCCACCATGTCTATATTTTGATCAACTATCTTTGTATGCTGAACACATTCTCCCTCTTCCTCCTCAGTTCCAACTGTGAGTTTCTACAAACAACCTTGTTCTGAATACTTTCTTTCTCTCTGTCTTTGGGGAGAAGAATAGCATGCTTAGTCCAACAACCTTCCCAGTGCTCTCCATCAAAGCCCGTTTAGGCCAAGGGCTCTTCGCTTGTCTCCCCTAAGTCTCCTCTGGCCTTCACCTCAAACAAAGAATGACTACAGTTGCTAGACAGGTCCTCCAGTTTCTGATGGTTATCATTCAGCCTATATGAACAAGATCGTTTCCTAGGAATTTCATAAAAAGGACCAAAAGGGCTAAAAAGTGAGAAATGAGAATGACTAAAATAATCTCATGGAATAAAGTGTATACAGTTAAAACATACACTTACTCCCAAACAAAAGCTGTTGCATGATATGGGTCTGGTACTGTTTTTTGCTAAAACACTTCACTAAGTGTAGCGAAGGGAGCGGTGGCCTCAGAGTTCTAGCCAGACTTCCCTCTGTGTTCATGACTTGACCCCAGCTGGTTCCTCCTCCACGTGGATAATCACATGCCTTGGGGCTGAATACTGATGCTGGGGGTCCTTCATCCCTCTCATGCTGTGATTTCTCAATGTTCAGATTCAAAGTACAGACACTTCATCGACCACTCATATAGTTTTAGCTTTCTAAGACTCTACAAATGATTACACAAATCCCTGCAAATCTCAACGTTAATTGCATTCATTTCCACCAAATTACTCTAGCTCTGTGTGACCCAAGGATAGATTCTCTACCTTCGGGTGGATCCTGCTGTAAAAACTCCTCAGTCTGAACACATTCTGAGGAAAGTGTGTGGGTACAAAAGGCAGGAACTTCCAGCTCCAAGATGAATAAATCCTGGGGATATAATGTACAGCATGCTGACTGCAGTCAACAATCCTCTATGGTATATTTGAAGGTTGCTATGAGAGTGGGTCTGAAAAGCTCTCATCACAAGGGGAAACATGGTTGTAATTATGTCTGGTGGATGATGTTAAGTAAACTCTTGCAGGGGCCATTTTGTAGTATCAATATATGTGCATATGTGGTCAGTCGTATCCAGTTATCTGTGACCCTATGGACTGAGGCCTACCAGGATCCTTTGTCCATGGTATTTCCCAGGCAAGAATACTGGAGTGGGTTGCCTTTTCCTTATCCAGGGGATCTTCCCAACCCAGGGACAGAACCCGAGTCTCTTGTATCTCCTGCATTGGCGGGCGGATTCTTGACCACTAGCACAACATCTGAGAGTGTCACCTCAGGATAACGAGCGAGAGGGAAAGAAGAAAGTGAGGCAGGGAAGAAGGGGAAGCAGATGTAGATGTACATGACAGAGCTGGCCAGAGCTTCTCCAGGAAACACAGCTGCTGCTCCACTGTGAGGGGCACAGGCAAGACGTAAGTTGAAACCCCTATGTTCTATTGGAGAGTAAAAGGGGCAAATATTTTATGGACAAGCTTCTCAACTCCAGACCACCCCGAGGAGGGCCTATCTTCCCTGTCCTTTAGGTGTGAGGGCATAGCCCCTCCAGGACCTGCTGGAGACCAGCTCTTCCAGGGGTCTGGGCAACTGGCACAGGGGCAGAGGAGAGAATAACCATGACTGATCCCTCACTTCCAGCCTGGTGACTTTGTGCTCTGGTTCCTGCCTCAGTGAATCCTCAGATGAAATAGTAACCTCCAGATGGTCCCTGGGTAAAGACACAGGGCTGGAAGCTCTCTTCCAGGTGTGGAGAGACATGAGCTTGTGTCTCTTAGCCCTGGTATGTTGAGGATGTTCCCGTCAACATCCTCATTTTCCACATGGGAAACAGCCTCAGAGAAGCATCTCTGTTCCAGCTTTTAACACTTATGGTTAGCAAAGAACATTCATACTCATCTTCTCATTTGGTCATTTCTTTCCACAGCCCTCAAGGGACATGTCAGGTACCATTACCTGCANGG
This sequence comes from Neotragus pygmaeus, assembly GCA_006410875.1. Taxonomy (NCBI): domain Eukaryota; kingdom Metazoa; phylum Chordata; class Mammalia; order Artiodactyla; family Bovidae; genus Neotragus; species Neotragus pygmaeus. Next base: position 135,657 of record SJYV01031242.1, on the reverse strand, counting down.
GAAGCAGATGTAGATGTACATGACAGAGCTGGCCAGAGCTTCTCCAGGAAACACAGCTGCTGCTCCACTGTGAGGGGCACAGGCAAGACGTAAGTTGAAACCCCTATGTTCTATTGGAGAGTAAAAGGGGCAAATATTTTATGGACAAGCTTCTCAACTCCAGACCACCCCGAGGAGGGCCTATCTTCCCTGTCCTTTAGGTGTGAGGGCATAGCCCCTCCAGGACCTGCTGGAGACCAGCTCTTCCAGGGGTCTGGGCAACTGGCACAGGGGCAGAGGAGAGAATAGCCATGACTGATCCCTCACTTCCAGCCTGGTGACTTTGTGCTCTGGTTCCTGCCTCAGTGAATCCTCAGATGAAATAGTAACCTCCAGATGGTCCCTGGGTAAAGACACAGGGCTGGAAGCTCTCTTCCAGGTGTGGAGAGACATGAGCTTGTGTCTCTTAGCCCTGGTATGTTGAGGATGTTCCCGTCAACATCCTCATTTTCCACATGGGAAACAGCCTCAGAGAAGCATCTCTGTTCCAGCTTTTAACACTTATGGTTAGCAAAGAACATTCATACTCATCTTCTCATTTGGTCATTTCTTTCCACAGCCCTCAAGGGACATGTCAGGTACCATTACCTGCACCCAACAGTACTAAGAAATGCATCTGAAGTCTCTGCATCTGGACTCTGGAGCTAAGGCTCTTTCTATTATGCTTCGGATCCTATTTTTCTCGCATCTCCTTCAGTTTAAGGAGGCATGGTTTTCAAAGACTTTCCAATCAACCCTCGCTTCGTTGTGTGAGAAGCCCAGTGATTTCCCATCTGTTAATCCACCAGGTACCTAGTGGATAATAAGTTTTTCAGACAATGTGCTCAATCTATGTTCCCTGGCAGGAATTCAAGGAGGCTGGCTCAAGTGTCAGCTCCCTGAGCCAGATTGTGCGGGAAGGAATACCTACAATTATCGGCACAAGTTACAAGACAGTTGACAATGGCTGGTTCCAAGACAGGATACCCAGAATTGGAGCTGGAGAATCATCTTTGGAGCTTAAGTATGTCGACTGATCCAGTATACTCAGAAGTAGGATTTAGTGGCTAGAGAGCAGAGCCAAAAGAAAAGATCAAAGAACACGGGACTGAAATAAAGGAGGGAGGGAGAGCTGGGCAGATTACTAAGACGGGATGGTGGCAAGTTTTTTTGTTTCTCAGGAATGAAGAGCATGACTGAGTTGAGCTCACTGGAAGAGCCAGACACAGGACTAAAATAATGCCCTCTCTGCAGCCTAGCGGAAAATCCCTGATCTGATAATTATTTACAAAGTGTTTACTTTGGCTACATACTTAAGGGCTCATCCTTAAAATGCTTACATTCTGTAAAGAAATATAAATTGTGTACTTATTGCTAATCACAAGAGAGTATGAGTTAAGTATCACATGAGTAGTAGAAATGGCATACTCTAGTCATTCAGAGGGATAAGAGAGCTGAACTTTGAAACCATAGGTTTTTGAAGAGAAGAGCATCACGTTTTTGTGAAGATTTACCTGGAGGCAGAATATAAAACAGATCAGAGATGAAGTGACTGAGACACAAAGATCAGTGAGGAGATTGTGGTAATAGTTCACACAGGAGCAAAGAAGGTTTAGTATTAGTCGTGGCAATAAATATGTTATTTTGAATTTACCTACTTATCTCTTTAGCTATTTTTCTTTAAGATATAGTATCAAAGGTAAAGTATCTTAAATTTTATTTTCCTTTCCATTATGGTTTATTACAGGATATTTAATATAGTTCCCTGTGCTGCCCAGTAGGAATCTGTTATTTATCTATCCTATAGATAATAATTTTCATCTGTGAATCCCAAACTCCTAGTCCATCCCTGCCTAGCTCCTCTCTATTCCACACTCTCCCACCCCCGCTTGATAAGCACAAGTCTGTTTTCTGTGTCTGTGAGTCTGTTTCTGTTTTGTAGATAAGTTCATTTGTGGTCATATTTTAGATTCCACCTGTTGGTGATATCCTATGGTATTTGGTTTTCTCTTTGTGACTTACTTCACTCAGTTTGATCATCTCTACTCCATCCATCCTTTTGCTCATGGCATTATTTCATTTTTTTTATGGCTGAGTAGTATCCTATTGTATTTATGTGTGATATCTTCTTTACCCATTCATCTGTTGATGGACACTTAGGTTGAATCCATGTCTTGTGTACTGTAAACGGTGCTGCTCTGAACATAGGGGTGCATGTACAAATAACGTATTTAGCTTATGAAGTCCATACTCAACTAAATGTCCTTTGAGAGATCTCTCTTCATACACTGTTTTAGCTTTGTTCATAGGGTCTGGAAGTGAGAAGGAAGGTTCTAAATAAGAAAGAACAATACCTGTTGAAAGAGACAGCACGATAACATATTTGTGCCTACAGGAGCTTTGGAACCAGAGACAACTGAGTCCAAATTGATTTGCCAGTTTGTAATCTGGAGCAAATTATTTTCAAGTTCTCTGAACCTTTGTTTCCTCATCTATAACATGGGAAGAATAATATTTCCCTAGTGGTAATAAGGTAGGATTTAAATGAGGCTGCATAGTAGCTATCTCTCTCAACAGCCAACAGTCTAGAAAATAACCTACTATGACTTCGGGACTGTTATAATGTCACATCTCTGCTATCTTCCATGATAAACTACATGTATTCTGAATATGTGATACNGATTTAAATGAGGCTGCATAGTAGCTATCTCTCTCAACAGCCAACAGTCTAGAAAATAACCTACTATGACTTCGGGACTGTTATAATGTCACATCTCTGCTATCTTCCATGATAAACTACATGTATTCTGAATATGTGATACACAGTTGAAGCCATCATTAAAAACACTTATTATGTCCATCTATTTCATGTTGCAAATACTAGTTTTAAATTACACTATGTTCCTTATTTTTATACTTGAAATTAAAACTTGGCAAATCAATTTAACATATATATCAACACAAAGTTATCTTTAAATCCATATTATATTTCTTTGTTCAAAGCTCTAACACTTCAGAAAATTGCTTGGAAATACCAGATACAAAAGTGTATGCTCATATTTGTCCTTACTGAAGCACTTTCTTTCACGTGTGCCTGTGTGTACACGTGTAAGTGCACATAGTTTTAATGATTAGATCTAAGAGATGCCTGACAATAATTAGACCCCAGAGAACGTGGAAGAGGATTACCTGTTTCTCCTTTGCTTTCATGTGACTAAGCCCAATCAAGAAGATAATAACCCTGAAAACACTTTGATGCAGACTTTAGGCTTTGAGAGAGGAGGGGGACATATAAAAGTCAGGAAATCTTCAGGAACAGAATTGTTGGTCTCTGACCCGTGGCGACTGAAGAGAACAGGAAGCTAAGGAAGTCAGCGGTCACGGTGGGTGTCCAGTGTTCTTCATTAAGGAATATTTATTCCTTATTCTTCTTTCCCTGTCCCCAAACCTAGCTCTAAATGTCCGTAGTGCCTGTGTATGCACAAAGACAAAAACTCTCAGATTAATATCCATCTGGACTCCTAAACTGTTTGTTTTTGCAAGACAGTGTTAGGATTCATCTAGGAAACACACAAAAATTACCTACAAGAACCTACAGTTTCTTAACAAAGATCAAAATCCCCTCTTCTCTGCAAAGAATGAGGAAAAATCCAACATGTAAAAATAAATTGGACAATAAGTTAGCAAAAATAATTAAAAAAGAAAAAGACTTGTTGATATAGAGAACATATTAGTGGTGACTAGTGAGGAGGTGGGGGGAGGAGCA
>SJYV01031242.1:49807-128092 GCA_006410875.1 Neotragus pygmaeus | reverse complement strand
TCAAAGGCTTTGGCATAGTCAATAAAGCAGAAATAGATGTTTTTCTGGAACTCTCTTGCTTTTTTGATAAGATCTGGCAAACATCTGTACTCCTAATGCCTCTTTCCCATTGAACTGTGTTTTCCTTTCTTCCTTTTTCCCATTTCTTCCCTCTCTTCCCCTCCTTTCTCCCTTTAATCCCAAGCGTCTTGTTGTTTGTTGTTCAGTTGCTAAATCATGTCTGTCTGTTTGTGACCTCATGGACTTCAGCACCCAGGCTCCCCTGTCCTTCACCGTCTCTTGGAGCTTGCTCAAATTCGTATCCATTGAGTCAGTGATGCCATCCAAACATCTCATCCTCTGTCATACCCTTCTCCTCCCGCCTTCAATCTTTCCCAGCATCAGGGTCTATTTCTATGAGTCAGCTCTTCACCATTAGATAGTGAAAATATTGGAGCTTCAGCTTCAGCATCAATCATTTCAATGAATGTTCAGGGTTGATTTCCTTTAGGATTGACTGGTTTGATCTCCTTGTTGTCCAAGGGACTCTCAAGAGTCTTCTCCAATCCCACAGTTCAAAAGCATCAATTCTTTGGTGTTCAGCCTTCTCACAACTACTGGAAAAACCATAACTTTGACTAGTGGACCTTTGTCAGCAAAGTGATATCTCTGCTTTTTAATATGCTGTATAGGTTTGTCATAGTTTTTCTTCCAAGGAGCAAGCATCTTTTAATTTTAACCCCAAACTAGACTCCTCCAAATCCCAGGACCCTTGGGTGCGTGCATGTGTGTGTGTGTGTGTGTGTGAGTGAGTGTATTTGTGTGTGTGTATTTCAGAAGAGGAACCTGGCAGCTGGGTGGTGGAAGAGAGTCTCAGAGCCCAGGGAGGTCACTTGACCTCTTTGATCCTCCTTTCTGGGTTTATAAAATCAGGATGGAGGGAGAATCAGAAGAGATGACTTCTAGGAGTTCTTATGAAATTCTTTGACCTGAATAAAACTCAACAGTGAAATAAACCTGCTACCAAAGTAATAATGAGGGAACATTAGCATCTCATAGAACAGAAGTCAGTCGTCATCTGCTGAATGTGAGAGACTTGGAGGCCATAGCGAATGATCAGCAGAACCTTCCAAAAATACATTTTAAAGCTAAAAATGAGAGGCCCCCAAATACTTGGTTAAGTCCCTGAAATGATACTGCCTAGCTTTCTCAGGACCTGTCCTCCATCCTACAAGGATGTTATCAGTTAATTCCTGCAGATGTGCTAAGTGGTGATACCGGGGAGGTTTATCTCTTAACAAGGAACTCTTAAACATCAAAAAACCTTTAAGATCAGAAGAAATAATGAGCTAATGGAGTGAATCCAGGCATGGTGACAAGCATGAGATGGATGCTTGAGGAGTTTTTGTATAACACCACCAAATTTCCCTGCTGAGCAGGACTCCTAATCTGTCGACTTGTAAAACAAGACCCCTGCAGTCAAAGCTCTGCAGGATGAGGTGGGGCATCAGCAAACAGATTATTGAATTAGCCAATATCTGCACTTACCCACAAAAACCTCAAAGGTTTCATGGGAGGACAAACATATTATTTAAAAATTAACTTTGAAGCTTGCAGATGAAAGCAGGCTGCTATTTTCCTGTGTGGAACGGGGAACAGCAAGGAAGGGTGAGCCTGGATCAGAAGCCCAGGACTAGGCAATGGAGACTTTCCTTCTCATAGGGTGGTGTTAGTTGTTCAGTCATATATGACTCTTTGTGATCCCGTGGACTGTAGCTTCTCCAGGCAAGAATACTGGGAGTGGGTAGCCATTCCCTTCTCCAAGGAATCTTCCTGACTCAAGGACTGAACCCAGGTCTCCTGAATCACAAGCAGATTCTTTACCGCTGAGACACCAGGGAAACCCTTCACAGGGCAGTGACTGGACAAAGATTCACTCACACCTCACAGCCCAGGTACCTCTAACACAGTCAGTTCACATCAGATTTGCCTGCTTCTGGCAAAAATGACCAGGGCATTAAAAAATAATGAAATCTCATTATAAAGAAAGGCAATATACAGTGATGTCTAGGCCATTTGCTTCAGCACAAAGTAAAAATGCATTCGTTTGATGGCCTTCAGGTGAACACAGAAGAAACCTTCATCCCTTCCCTTGTTTTCCTGCCCCGCACAGGATAGTTCATGGGGGAAAACGTACTGAAAAGTCTCCTTATATTTTTTCTACATTTGAGGAAAGGAAAAAAAAAAAAGAAAGAAATTTAGTTTCAGATAGTCACAGGAGGAAGTATCATTTAGCTGAGGCTGAATAGCAAACACCCTCAGAAATGAGTGACTTAAGAGAACAACTATTTGTTTAGTTCATGGATGCTATGAGTCAGCAGTTTGGGCTCATCTAGATGGTCCTCCTGGAGAAGGCAATGGCACCCCCACTCCAGTACTCTTGCCTGGAAAATCCCATGGATGGAGGAGCCTGGTGGGTCTGCAGTCCATGGGGTCGCTAAGAGTTGGACACAACTGAGCAACTTCACTTTCACTTTTCACTTTCCTGCATTGGAGAAAGAAATGGCAACCCACTCTAGTGTTCTTGCCTGGAGAATCCCAGGGATGAGGGAGCCTGGTGGGCTGCCGTCTATGGGGTCACACAGAGTCGGACACGACTGAAATGACTTAGCAGTAACAGCAGCAGCAGATGGTCCTTCTGGCCTTGACTGGGCTCAGCTGTGTGTCTGTAGGCAGCTAGCTTCTAGGGGCTGGCTGCTAGGTGGGGAGACAGAGGCAGCAGCAGAATGCTGGGAGACATGTAAGAAGGGGAAGGAATTGTATCCACTCTCACAATCTAATGCAGATACAATGCTATACCTTGGGCTTCCTTGGTGGCTCAGATGAAAGAATCTGCCTGCAATGCAGAAGACCCAGGTTTGATCCCTGGGTTGGTTAGATTCAAATGGCAACCCTCTCTAGTATTCTTGCCTGGAGAATCCCATGGACATGAGAGGCAAGCTACAGTCCATGGGGTTGCAAAGAGCTGGACATGACTGAGCAACTAAACTTTCACTTTCATGCTATACCTAGACAGAGAATAAATATATTGGAGGAGGAAAAAAGAATAGCTTGGGCATTACAGCTACTTCTTTATTATTGCTCTATTGTAACAGAATCAGTACTGAAATAAGTTTTATATATTTCTTTACCATCTTCAATTCACCTTAGTGTATAATAATACTTAAAATTATACACAATCAGCAGAGACTATTATATAACATCATAATTTTAGTTTTGTTTGGTTTGCCTTCTGCCTAAGGCTTTTTTACTTTCCCACTATCTTTGGATCACCTTCACCTGGAGTCACAGTTGGACCACCACTGGAGAGAAAACAAGGATCATATTAAAGACTCACCTTCATGACAGCAATGGAGTAATTCACTTACTGCTCAGAAAACAGAAATGATTTCCCTAGAGTCAGTTTGGGGAATTTGCTGGGACCCCAATTTCTTGAGTGTTGGTTTAATACTCTATTCTTTAAACCATTAGCTCAGTTGGTAAAGAATCTGCTTGCAATGCAGGAGACCCCAGTTTGATTCCTGGGTTGGGAAGATTCCCTGGAGAAGGGATAGGCTACCCACTCCAGTATTCTTGGGCTTCCTTTGTGGCTCAGCTGGTAAAGAATCCTCCTGCAATGGAGGAGACCTGGGTTCAATCCCTGGGTTGGAAAGATCTCCTGGAGAAGGGAAAGGCTACCCATTCCAGTATTTTGGCCTGGAGAATTCCATGGACTGTGCAGTCCATGGGGTCGCAAAGAGTCACACACGACTGAGTGACTTTCACTTAAACCAAGCTGGTTGGCTGGAATGATTTTTATGAATTCAGTCTAAAGATTTACTTACTTTTGAGATGTCCACAGTGCTCAAGGATAGAGTGTTCTGCCTGGAGAAGTTCTCTGCTGGAATCAACAAGGCCAGCCAATAGCTCAGGACCAACTTACTGTGCTAGGTTATTTGCTTCTTTCAGTGGCTTTCGTCCCTCCTCTTTGCTGATGGCTGGAAATTCTAGGGATTTCTAAGGATGGGGGCACTGCAGGTGGCCACAGCGGTCATGCCTCTTCTCTGCTGGCAGTAGCACTTAGAATTGGTTTAGGCTGCCTAAAAAAAGAAAACCTCAAACAACAGTTGTATAAGCATTGTTCTCTTGTGAAATTGTTCTCACACCATGAAAGTTGAGTCAGGCAAACAGGGGCCAGGTAAGCAGTTCCACAAATTCCTCAGAGCCCATTCTGTTTCTAACTGAATCTTTTGCTTATTACTTCTGTCCTCAAGAGCACCGTAAGGTTGCTGAATCTTCAGCCACCATGTCTGCTGTCCAAGGCAGAAGGAATGAAGGCAAAAAGAGGACAAACTTCCTCTAACAGTCTACCTGGACATCATATCCAAATTTCTATCTTATTTCTGTTGACCAGTGCTTATTACAAGGTTGTAGTTTGTTATAGGGGGTTTCCCTGGTGGCTCAGATGGTAAAGAATCTGCCTGCCAATGCAGGAGATGTGGGCTTGATCCCTGGGTAAGGATGATCCCTGGAGAAGGAAACTGCACTACACTATTCTTACCTGGGAAATCCCATGGACAGAGGAACCTGGCAGGCTACAGTCCATGGGGTTCCAAAAGAGTTGGACATGACTTGGCAACTAAACAACAACAACTCTGTTACAAAGAAACCTGGAAAATAGTCTTTTACTTGAACACATCACCAGCCTCAATAAAAGAAAGGTTTTAAATGCACTTTGTTTTAAAACTAAGACATTATTTCACAAACTTTCAGAACCAAATCTCCCTTTTCTCTCTTACTTTCTGCTTCTCATGTAGGATGTTCTAAAATTTCATGGAACATCCTTCAGGAAAAGCTACACATAATGAAGAGATAATTTAATTCTATGACTGCACTCCCCAAAGGTCACTGGTATTAGTGTCACATGTACGAAGTGATGACATGCTGAGTTGGCTTTTATGGACACATTTTGTCTTAATTCAGTAATTTTATGTCTATGAAAGTAAGGCCTGGATACACATCAAAATACAATTTTAGTTTCTACAATTTAGGTTGAATTTTGCACAGTATAAACTTCCAATTTATATTCCTAATTTGTCCACTTGCAGATGCAAAATTTGGTACCAAAATGATCATATAGGAAGGCAGTTTGATGCTGGCTAAATTAACCTCTTTGGGTACCATTAGCCACCTGGTGTTCAGTAGATGTGGTTAACTAGCTGGCTTGCACACAAGAGGAACAATTTCGCTCTTTCTTCCCTGATATCATTTCTGGAAGAAATTTTTAAAGTCATAATGGGGCAAAAATAGGAACACTAGAAGAGCATCTGAACTCTCCCCTAAAGTCACTATATTTTCAAACAATTTCTTAGTGACCGTCAGTAACTTGTTTGACTTCAGCCATTTTTAAAGCTTTTGGAAGTTTTAAACACATAGCAAATCCACTGAATGTGCTTGTTATGATATTTTGATTTTCTTTATCAAAAGAACATAAGATTTCTCCTTATTTACCTGAAAGAGTTAGATATTTAATCTTGTTGAGAGGTATTAAGTGTAATTCCATGATTTCTTGTTCATGCTCATGTCTTCAATTTTCAGAGTAGCTCTTTATAATCATCAGTTGACTCTTGTCAGTGACTTTGTAAAACAACATATACATCAAGTCCATGAAGAAACTATGCTGCGATCACCTGAATATGAGTATGTAATGCAAGCTCAAATGTTATAGATTTCTTGGTGCATTTTTCTTTCTTAAATCAAGTTGTATCTATATTTATAGAACGAACGTAAAATGCCCAAAATTTGCTTTCCAGAGTTATAGACTACTGGACATACACGTTCCTGGTGGCTGTCCTGGGACTGCCAGGTGTAACCTTGCATTTGATAGTTTATAAATTAACGATTACAAATGTTAATGTCGAAAAAAATTGACTTTGTGATTGTGACTAATGCCAGGTATTACTACAGATTGCAGACCATTCTGATTAGAAGGAGTCAGTTTAGTGAGAAAACAGTGAAAAGACACAGAGTTAGGAAGCCCTTAGTATTCCTTAGCATTAGGCTTGGTTAGTTCAATACTAAAGATACACTTTATCATTAGTGTACAAAAGTAACATTGAACCCCTCTAGTGTACCTGGTATCCAACCAGTCCATCCTAAAGGAAATCAGTCCTGAATATTCATTGGAAGGACTGATGCTGAAGCTGAAACTCCAATACTTTGACCACCTGATGTGAGGAACTGACCCATTGGAAAAGACCCTGATGCTGGGAAAGACTGAAGGCATAAGTGGACGACAGAGGATGAAATGGTTGGATGGCATCACTGACTCAATGGGCATGAGTTTGAGTAAGCTTTGGCAGTTGCTGATGGAAAGGGAAGCCTGGCGTGCTGCAGTCCGTGGGGTCGCAAAGAGTCAGACATGACTGAGCGACTGAACTGAATTGAGTGTACCTGGCAAGAGGAATTTATGCAGATTTTGCATAAAAGCATATCAGGCATAAAACAGTATTAAAATTTATGGACATTTGTTCCTAATCACTTCAGATAGCTTGCTGTTGTTGTTCAGTTGCTAAGCTGTGTCTGACCCTTTGCGACCCCATGGACTGCAACAGATCAGGGTTCCCTGTCCTTCACTATCTCCCAGAATTTGCTCAAACTCACTTCCATTGAGTGGGTGATAGTGTCCAACCATCTCATCCTCTGTCACCCGCTTTTCCTCCTGCCCTCAATCTTTCCCAGCATCAGGGTCTTTTCCAGTGAGTTGGTTCTTCATGTCAAGTGGCCAAAGTATTGGCGCTTCAGCTTCCTAGGATAGCTAGGAAGACCGTATCGTTTTGATTTCTACCAAAGGAAGACTGGGAGGAAGGGAGAGAGGGAGGGAAGGAAAGACAGAAGGATTGGTAATTTGGATTTCATGCCAGTTATAAGGCTTTTCCAGAGGGATTATTAATTTAACAAATGCTCACTACGTTGCCCCTGCTGAAATTTGTTAATGACAACTCAGTTGTGATTTTCTGTGACAGCATTTGTAAAATGATACGTTTCACATCAGTTGCTTACTCTACCCAACTCAGAAGGGCGACTCTGGAGGCTTTGAAAAGACTCAAGAAGTCCAAGCCTCACTCCAGAGTAAATGAACCCTAATGTGGGAGATTCCCCCCACATGATTTTGTGTCCAGATGACTATAGACCCACCAGACTATAATTCTCACCATTAAAGAATTATTCCAGATAGTCTCATGAATGTTAAGTAATAATATTTATGTCTATTTAAGACACTTTTCATTAGAACAAACTAATATATCTTTTTGAAATAAATGACGTGCTTAGGTTGATCACAAGGGAAAAATCTTAAAATACTCCAGTAATTATCCTTATCAGTTTGCATTCCAATTCTCAAAAAATTGAAATGTATATGTAAATCTATGTAAATTATATATCCTTATAATTAGAACCTTGAGGTTCTTTTGGCAAATTTCTCTTAAGCTCTAGCTATGAAACTCTGAATTCTAAAATTGGCCACAGAAGGAGAATGTTTTCCAATTAGGATGTTTTCTCTTAACTAAATAATTAAGTAGCTCAGTGGATTTTAACAGACTTTAGGTAAGGAAAGAGAAAAATGGTAATGTCCTCATTAGGGGATAATATGTTCATGCAGGAAAAGAATTCACAAAAATTCACAGAGATGAAAGAAACATAAATGAGAATGATTCCTCAAGAATAAGAGTTCTGGACTGTGCTGTCACTTCAAGCCAGGATGAAATTTTGGCATCTCCATATATTTCACAGAAATCCAAAGGGGTTCATTCTAATGCAGAATGTACCATTTCAATAAGAAATATAGAGATTAACAAAAAGTGGAAATAAAATGTATTCTTTAGACTGTATTTATTCTTTTTTACACTAAATAAATACCGGACCAAATGTATTTGTAGAGTGCATTCATTTAACTTTGATTTTGAATCACTTAAAAGGGTACAGAATTATTGCAAATATTGTCCATCAAACTTAAGAAAGTGCTTTGCAGTTTCTGTCATCCTTTTGGATCATACTTGCCCTCACTACATTTGGAAACTATAAAAGCTCAGATAATCAACTGTAGGTTTAACTGTTTCATAATGTTATTTATCAACTGAAAATTATTTTTGGTCCAAAAATTTTGATATCAAAAATCACTTTTAATCTGCCAGCTTAATTTCTGGGATGATTTATTCATCCTAAATGTTCTAAGAAGGCTTGTGGATTAATTACATAGCTCATCTGGTAGGAATCCCAGAGTTCAGAGGACACAGTTAATTCGATCTTCAAAGAATATAAAAATAAGATCAACACAAGGAAATAGAAACTAAAAGAACATAAAATGGTGCCATATTTTCTTTCTATAAACTTGTCATGGTTCTCTTCAAATGTCACTTGGTGTTTTCCTCATATTTAGGATGAAAAGATAAGACAAAAGCAGAAAACACGCTCAAGTAGTTAATATTAAAAAGTTTCAATGATGTTTCGAAGTGGAAGATTGCACTTACAGAATGCTGATGCCTCACAGTTTATAAACATGTGCCTCAAGACAGAACGGCATCTGTTCAATTAACAAAAGTTTTCCTTTGTTGTCTGGTTTTTGGTTCTGCCTCCCCCTAAGAGCTCATGAAAGGAGACAAGAATATTTATAAGGAGAAACAGATTTTATTCAACAATCCCTGAGCAATACATATCCCATTAAGATATGTCCTCAAGTAAAAAGCGAAGTAGACAAATTGGAAGCATTATGAATAAACTGATCAGATTTGAGAATTACAGCCAAGGTTTCCTATTCAACATGGTGGACAGAGCATTTACGTCCATATCGCTGTCCACCAAGGTCCCTCTGAAATTACTAAAAAGGTATTTTTATGACTATGCAACCGTAAGTATACCATCAGTGGCCCAGAAATATTAAGGACTATATGGAGGATGTAAGAAAAAGGAATAAAATTTACAGAGGAGCAAAAAGAGAAAACTACCTGAAGAAACAAGCCATTATCAAGAAGAATCAGATCTCTGAGGAAAACTAAGAACAAGTAATACACTAAGGAAAATAATCTTAGTGACCTATCTCAGAGAGAATAGACTTGGTTTAATAAACAGAAGGAAGGAAGTGAAGTCGCTCAGTCATGTCCGACTCTTTTCGACCCCATGGACTGTAACCTACCAGGATCCTCTGTCCATGGGATTTTCCCAGCAATATCACTGGAGTGGATTGCCATTTCCTTCTCCAGGGGATCTTCCCCACCCAGGGATCGAACCCGGGTCTCCCGCACTGTAGACAGACACTTTACTGTCTGAGCCATCAGGGAAGTCCACTAATAAATGGAATAGAACCTAAAAGATTGTCACCAGGGTCTCAGAGTTCTAATCCAGGGGATATTAGGGTAAAAATTGGAAAAGCAGTCATTTGCTTATTTATTCATTCACCAATTTGACATTACATTATTAGCGCCTCCCACTGCCAGGCACTATTCTAATCCAAAATGGACTGAGAAGAGACTAGCGCCAATCTTCTAATTAGTAACACTAAATGCTAGGTATAGATGAAACTATTCATTCAAAGTTCTGAGGAAAAAAATATTTTTAGAAAATAACTAGATAGGGTTAATAGCAGATTTGACACCACAAAAGAAAAGGTCAATGAAGTTGAAGAAATAGTAATAGAACAGACGGAAAATGAAATCCAGAGAGTTGAAAAAATTCTTGAAAAAAAAAAAAAAAAANTTTCTTGATGAGTCTGACTAATAGTTTGTTAATTTTATTTATCCTTTCAAGTAACCCGCTTTTGGTTTTATTGATTTTTGCTATGGTCTCTTTTGTTTCTTTTGCATTGATTTCTGCCCTAATTTTTAAGATTTCTTTTCTTCTACTAACCCTGGGGTTCTTAATTTCTTCCTTTTCTAGTTGCTTTAGATGTACAGTTATGTTATTTATTTTAATTTTTTCTTGTTTCTTGAGGTACGCCTGCATTGCTATGAACTTTTCTCTTAACACTGCTTTTACAGTATCCCATAGGTTTTGGGTTGTTTTGTTCTTTTTTTCTTTCATTTCTATGTATATTTTGATTTCTTCTGTGATTTGTTGGTTATTCAGCAGTGTGTTGTTCACCCTCCATATGTTGGAATTTTTAATAGTTTTTCTCGTGTAATTGAGTTCTCATATTACTGTATTGTGGTCAGAAAAGATACTTGGAATTATTTCTTTTCCTTTTTTTTTTTTTTTTTTAATTTACCAAGGCTAGATTTATGGCCCAGGATGTGATCCATCCTGGAGGAGATTCCGTGTGTGCTTGAGAAAAAGGTGAAATTCATTGTTTTGTGGTGAAATGTCCTATAGATATCAATTAGTTCCAGCTGGTTTATTGTATCATTTAAAGTGTGTGTTTCCTTGTTGACTTTCTGTTAAGTTGATCTATCCGTAGGTGTGAGTGGGGTATTAAAATCTCCCACTATTACTGTGTTATTGTTAATTTCCCCTTTCATACTCATTAGCATTTGTCTTACATATTGGGGTGCTCCTATGTTGGTTCCATATATATTTATAATTGCTATATCTTCTTCTTGGATTAATCCTTTGATCAATATGTAGGGTTCTTCATCTCTTTTCAAAGTCTGTTTTAAAGTTTATTTTATCTGATATGAGTATTGCTGCTCCTGCCTTCTTTTGGTCTCTATTTGCGGGGAATATCTTTTTCCAGCCCTTCACTTTCAGTCTGTATGTTTCCCCTGGTTTGAGGTACATATCTTGTAGACAATATATATAAGGGTCTTGTTTTTGTATCCATTCAGCCAGTCTTTGTCTTTTGGTTGGGGCATTCAGCTCATTTACATTTAAGATAATTATTGATAAGTGTGATCCTGTTTCCATTTACTTTATTGTTTCAGGGTCGAGTTTATACCCCCTTTCTGTGTTTCCTGCCTAGAGAAGATCCTTTAGCATTTTTTGGAGAGCTCATTTGATGGTGCTGAATTCTTTCAGCTTTTGCTTGTCTGTAAAGCTTTTGATTTCTTCTTCATATTTGTATGACATCCTTACTGGCTACAGGGATCTGGCCTGTGGGTTGTTTTCTTCCATCACTTTATGTCCTCCCATTCCCTCCTGGCCTGAAGAGTTTCTATTGAAAGATCAGCTCTTATCTTTATATCTTGAGTGTTATTTGTTGCTTTTCAGTTGCTTCTTTTAATGTTTGTTCTTTGTGTTTAATCTTTGTTAATTTGATTAATATGGGAAAACCGCTAGCCCATTCAGGTATGACCTAAATCAAATCCCTTATGATTATACAGTGGAAGTGAGAAACAGATTTAAGGGCCTAGAACTGATAGATAGAGTGCCTGATGAACTATGGAATGAGGTTCATGACATTGTACAGGAGACGAGGATCAAGACCATCCCCATGGAAAAGAAATGCAAAAAAGCAAAATGACTGTCTGGGGAGTCCTTACAAATAGCTGTGAAAAGAAGAGAAGTGAAAAACAAAGAAGAAAAGGAAAGATATAAGCATCTGAATACAGAGTTCCAAAGAATAGCAAGAAGAGATAAGAAAGTCTTCTTCAGTGATCAATGCAAAGAAATAGAGGAAAACAACAGAATGGGAAAGACTAGAGATCTCTTTAAGAAAATTAGAGATACCAAGGGAACATTTCATGTAAAGATGGGCTTGATAAAGGACAGAAATGGTCTGGATCTAACAGAAGCAGAAGAGATTAAGAAGAGGTGGCAAGAATACACAGAAGAACTATACAAAAAATATTTTAATGACCCAGATAACGACCATGGTGTAATCACTCACCTAGAATCAGACATCCTTGAATGTGAAGTCAAGTGGGCATTAGGAAACATCACTACGAGCAAAGCTAGTGGAGATGATACAATTCCAGTTGAGCTATTTTAAATCATAAAAGATGATGCTGTGAAAGTGCTGCACAAAATATGCCAGCAAATTTGGAAAACCCAGCAGAGGCCACAAGACTGGAAAAGGTCAATTTTTATTCCAATCCCAAAGAAAGACAATGCCAAAGAATAATCAAACTACCTCACAATTTCACTCATCTCACAAGCTAACAAAGTAGTGCTCAAAATTCTCCAAACTAGGCTTCAACAATACGTGAAACATGAACTTCCAGATGTTCAGGGTGGTTTTAGAAAAGGCAAAGGAACTCTAGGTTAAATTGCCAACATCTGCTGGATCATCAAAAAAACAAAAGAGTTCCAGAAAAACATCTGTTTCTGCTTTATTGACTATGCCAAAGCCTTTGACTGTGTGAATCACAATAAACTGTGGAAAATTCTGAAAGAGATGGGAATACCAGACCAGCTGATCTGCCTCTTGAGAAATCTGTATGCAGGACAGGAAGCAAGAGTTAGAAGTGGACATGGAACAACAGACTGGTTCCAAATAGGAAAAGGAGTATGTCAAGGCTGTATATTGTCACCCTGCATATTTAACTTATATGCAGATTACATCATGAGAAAAACCTGGGCTGGAGGAAGCACAAGCTGGAATCAAGATTGCTGGGAGAAATATCAATGACCTAAGATATGCAGATGACACCACACTAATGGAAGAAAGTGAATAAGAAATAAAGAGCCTTTTGATGAAAGTGAAAGAAGAGAATGAAAATGTTGGCTTTAAACTCAACATTCAGAAAACGAAGATCATGGCATCTGATCCCATCACTTCCTGCCAAATAGATGGGGAAACAATGGAAACNATTACATCATGAGAAAAACCTGGGCTGGAGGAAGCACAAGCTGGAATCAAGATTGCTGGGAGAAATATCAATGACCTAAGATATGCAGATGACACCACACTAATGGAAGAAAGTGAATAAGAAATAAAGAGCCTTTTGATGAAAGTGAAAGAAGAGAATGAAAATGTTGGCTTTAAACTCAACATTCAGAAAACGAAGATCATGGCATCTGATCCCATCACTTCCTGCCAAATAGATGGGGAAACAATGGAAACAGTGAGAGACTTTATTTTTGGGGGGCTCCAAACCGCTGCAGATGGTGACTGCAGCCATGAAATTAAAAAGCTGCAGCCAGCTTACTCCTGGAAGAAAAGCTATGACCAAATTAGACAGCATATTAAAAAGCCAAGACTTTACTTTGCTAACAAAAGTCCATCTAGTCAAGGCTACGCTTTTTCAGTGGTCATGTATGGGTGTGACAGTTGGACCGTAAAGAAAACTATGCACCAAAGAATTGATGCTTTTGAACTGTGGTTGTTGGAGAAGACCCTTGAGAGTCCCTTGGACTGAAAAGACATACATCCAGTCTATCCTAAAGGAGATCAGTCCTGAATGTTCATTGGAAGGACTGATGCTAAACCTGAAACTCCAATACTTTGACTACCTGTTGCGAAGAACTGACTTATTTGAAAAGACACTGATGCTGAGAAAGATTGAAGGTGGGAGGAGAAGGGAATGACAGAGGATGAGATGGTTGGATCGCATCACCTGCTCAGTGGAAATGAGTTTGAGTAAGCTCCGGGAGTTGGTGATACACAGGGAAGTCTGGCATGCTGCAGTCCATGGGATTTCAAAGAGTCAGACACAAATGAGCAACTGAACTGAACTGATGACAATATTAAGATATCTTGATTATTGAAGGTATACAGTATTTCTGAAACATTAGTTGAGTCTTCCTAAGTTTTTTTCTCTCTCTCTCTCTCTTTTTTTTTTTTTTGCTTATTATTTGTTTATNTCCCTTTTTATCTATTATTTTATTTCTTCTTTGTTTCTTTGGCTGGTCGTTTGGTTGAAGACTGCTTGTCTCTTTCAAAGTCCTCAGTTTCAAGGCATAGTCATAATGGGTATGACCACAGAATAATTCCTTTTATTGTCTCTTTCTAAATATTGGATGCAAATTTGATGTTATAATTTTATATTGTATTTGTATTAATTTCAGAAAAGATAGCTCAAGAACTTTTATTGATAGATGACATGTTGAAAGTAAGAGTTATTTTTATATTTGTAAAAAGAAAAATTCTTTTTAAAAATGAAAAGCCTTGATGTAGTCCATTCTTCTTTTACCAGCTGCTCACAGAGTAAGTCACCTGAGAAGTTACATTGCCCTGGCATCGTACTGGAGATTGAACCTGTGATGATGGTATTGAGTTCACGGAGATATCTGAGAGTATTAATTGAGAGAGGATTTGGGCCTGATATCTGTAGATAAATACAGGTGAGCAGTGCTTAAAACTCAGTTTTAAATAGAAAACAGTGTCTGACTCTAGTTGATGATGGACAGGGAGGCCTGGCATCCTGCAGTCCACAGGGTCGCAAAGAGTTGGACACGACTAAGCAACTGAACTGAATTGAACTGTAGTCTGTGGAATTCTCCAGGCCAGAATACTGGAGTGGGTAGCCTTTCCCTTCTCCAGAGGATCTTCCCAACCTAGNGCAGTCCACAGGGTCGCAAAGAGTTGGACACGACTAAGCAACTGAACTGAATTGAACTGTAGTCTGTGGAATTCTCCAGGCCAGAATACTGGAGTGGGTAGCCTTTCCCTTCTCCAGAGGATCTTCCCAACCTAGGGACTGGACCCAGGTCTTCCACATTGCAGACAGATTCTTTACCAGCTGAGCCACAAGGGAAGCCCAAAGATACTGGAGTGGGTAGCCTACCCCTTCTCCAGTGGATATTCCTGACCCAGGAATCGAACTGGGGTCTCCTGCACAACAGGTGGATTCTTTACCAACTGAGCTATCAGGGAAGCCCTTAAATAGGAAATAAGATGACCTGAATGTGTACAAAGCTTGAAGCATGAACTGGAAATGGTCTTTTAACTAAATTATAAAAATTCTTGCATTTTCTTGCCCTTGGCTTTCTGCTCTATACACAGAAAAATGTTCAGTTATTTGCAGTTTCTTATTCCTCAGCTTCTCACTAATTAAAGTTTTATATATCTGTCTGCAAAGACAGACAGCAGGTTCACTGCCGTGCGATGTTTCATTTGATGGCCGTGTGTTTACGAACATCAAAGCATGTTTTTGATGCGTGTTTCAGTCTAGATGGATGTTGTGGTCAGATATAGCTGTTCCCAGCTCTTCAGGAGGGTGTGGTGGTTAAAGTAGAGCTCAGAAAATCTCCAGAGTTGGAGACTCCCCAAATTAAAATAATAAGTATGTTGGGATTCAAGTTTAAACTGAAGAGAGAGAGAGAGATTTGTCTGAGAAAATTTAACACCCTGTAATATCTATAATCCTGTGATATGGTACCATTTCATTTTTCAGTTTAATGAGGAAAAAATGAACGCTCAGTCTCAAGTCAAAAAAACCAGACTGTATCCTGAAACTCTGTGAGCCTGACCGGAATTGCTGGTTCCAACCACTGTGGTGGAAGTTCTGACAGAGTTCCCGTGATGAACTTCCAGTGTTATGTTTTCAATTTTATTCTAGAAACCTGCTAGGGCTGAAACCTGACAAACAGGTTCCCACCTCTGTGGACGTGGAAAACCTGAACGGGAAACAGTCAGCCATGATCTTGTATACACTTTGCAGTTTCTTTGTTTCCATATAGGAAGACTGGGATGTTTGCATTTTCACATAGGCAGGCATCTTCTGTTCTTTGGTTCAGATTTTGATGGATTCGCTCAGTGTCAAGCCCATTCTATTGGGAAGGAGATTAATTTATGATATTAAACCCACACAGAATCCCTTTGTTTAGAATTCATAGCGTTTTTGCTTTAAAATAATTTCTGATCAGATTATTTTTCTTTTCTCTTTGCTTGCTCCTTCCCATTTTGTTGAAGCTAAAAAGGAATGAGTTTGGACTGTTTATTATTTTTTTTAAATTTCAGCCTCTGCCCCATTTATGCAAACTTCTCAGTCTTTTCTTCTCTTCTAGTTTTTCCCTAAGAAAAATGAAGCATATCATGCCAAGAGAAATATTTTCTTCACCAAGCATCTTCCAAGAAACTGAGTTTTTGCTCCAAGTTTCTAAATTGCACTTCAAAAATCTCAAGAACCCTCCACATTTTATCTCACCCTTACTTTTGGAAACCTTAGCGCCTTTATCTTTGCCGAAACAGCCATTTCCAAATGTCAAGTGCGATTTATTCCATTTTAAGTAAAGAATTTCAACTTAATCTATTTTTTCAAATCTTTATATCTATTGGCCCAAACTCTAGCTCTCCCTTGGATAATTCTTAGATGGAAGTAAGCCTTTTCACAGGTTTATCATGTCACTGCTGACCCTCAAGGAATCCTGTCTCCACCTTCCCCTAGCTTTCTGTTTAGTTAGTTGAAATCACAGCCTCTAGGTTTCCATTAAGTTGTTAACATTTGCTACTAGCGTGTGTTTACTGCATGACATCAACGGAAAACTCACAAACTTAGAAAGGTTTGCATATCCAGGTGCAGTTTTTAAAGGCAAAAGAAGGTTAGATCTATGGATCCTTCTAGAGGCTCATAACCTTCTCCACCTCCACCTCCTTTCTCCTCACTTGGCTAGCCACGGCATGAACTCCTCACAGAGAAAGGGCAGATTAAGGAGAAAAAAAATGAAAAATAGAAAAAAAGGAATGAAGCCAATCAGGCAACTGTCCAAGGTATGAGATCATTGCTGGGAAAAGGCAGAACTCTAACTTTACAATTAATCACTTCTTGTCCTCACTTATACATTGCTCAGTCTTTGTTTTGAGTCCTGCAGAGGTTAAGAGAGAGAGATGAAGTGAATACTTTGTTAAGTGATTCTGTACCTCAGATGGTATTCCCCATCGTGTTCTCACCATGCTCTCTGCTCTCTCCCTCTGCCATCACTGTCACTCAGCAGGGATGGGACAGGACCTGACCATCAATGCCAATGTCATTGCAGGTGCCGTATCCTTATTGAAAAGGTGTCCCTTTAAATTTACGCCCATGGTAGTAAATTTGCACATTTGAATGGACTGCTTTAGAGAAGGCTGACTTTTCTCATGGTTGACATCCCTGGGCTGAGTTCACTGACTCTTGTCCTGTCTTGGTTTCTTTGGTGCGTGCGTATCTCTTTCTCTTAACCTCTGCAGGACGCAAAACAAAGACTGAGCAATGTATACCCTTGGGATATGAAGCAATCTGTAGGATGCCTGCGTGCTAAGTCGTTTCAGTCATGTCTGACTCTTTGCAACCCAATGTACTGTAGCCTGCAAGGCTCCTCTGTCCACGGCATTCTCCAGGCACGAATATTAGTGTGGGTTGCCATTTCCTCCTCCAGGGGATCTTCCTAACCCAGGGATCGAACCTGGGTCTCCTGCATGGCAGGCAGACTCTTTACCACTAAGCCACCAGGAAAGCCCAAAAGAAAAATATTTACATGCAAATCCTGAGAGCTGCTTCAGTTAAATGAATCTTTTCCCTTTTTATTCAGTTTATGGTGGTCTCTGCTCTGCTTTATCCCATTATTTCACTTAATTGGTTGTGTTAAAATAGTTCATCATACTTTTTGTGTAAATGCAGTATTGTGAATGGTTTACTGTCTTCTTTTGTGGTCTGGGAACTAATTTCTTTCTCTTGGTTGAAATTAAAAGTCAATTGAAAATATGATCCAAATTAAAAATATTTATACTCAATTTCTTCAGAAATTTGCTTTGTGTAAAGTAAAGTGGCCCAGAGATGGCTGGGCTTTCCTCCCTGCCTGCCGCCACCCCCACTCTCACACAGGCAGAGTGGGAACCATCTGGTACCTGTGGGTGCAGACACTGCCCCAGGGAGCACGGGTGGGAGTCTCTTGGTTGGCTTGACGTGAGAGGCACTGAGATTCAGGGGTAACTGGTGTGACCCTCATTCCCCCTCTGCACGCATGCTAAGTTGCTTCAGTCATGTCTGACTCTTTGTGACCCCATGGACTATAGCCTGCCAGGCTCCTATGTCCATGGGATTCTCCAGGGCAAAAATACTGAAGTGGGTTGCTATTTCCTTCTAAAGGGGATTTTCGCAACCCAGGGATCGAACATGTGTCTCTTATATCTCCTACACTACAGCCAGAATCTTTACTGCTGGGCCACCAGGGAAGCCTGTCATTCCTCCTCTACTGATACCCAATTCCTTGGAATTTCAATCAGTTCTCTTAAAAAGAAAAAGAAGGAAAATAATTATATATATATATAAAATTATATAATGTATATATATATACACACACACACACAAATATATTGATGTGTTTGGGATATTCAGGGACCATGGGACTTTGATATGAGAGGGTTCTTGCCACAGTCTTGATCACCCGTCTACACCTCCCCTGGCATTTTCCTGTGGACCCTGTGGACATGGTTGTGCCCCTGCCCCTCGGTTTCAGGAGCAGTTCCAGGATTCAGAACCACAATCATGAGGAAAGACATCACCAGATTTTACCCAACTCTTTCCCAAGAGAGGTCTCTGGTCAACCACAGCCTCTCTCTCTCTCTCCTGCTGACCTTTAACATAACTGCAGAATCTTTCTCAACAAAACCACTAGTTGCTCATTGGAGCTGATGCTCTAAATGAAGTATATTTGCCATCACTGGCTGGTATAAGAAGCGCCTCTGGAGGAATCCACTCATACAAATAAGGACCGCAGTGTTTGGAGCAGACCCTGCCATGGTCTGCCCATGTGTCCTTGACCTTACAATCTCAGTAGACACTTGCCGGACTCCCAGCTTCAAGCACCTGGATTTCCTTGCCTAAGTTCAGTTCAGTTCAGTCACTCTGTCGTGTCCGACTCTTTGCCACCCCATGGACTGCAGCACGCTAGGTTTTCCCCAAAACCAACTCCCAGAGCTTGCTCAAAGTCATGTCCATCGAGTCAGTGATGCCATCCAACCATCTTATCCTCTGTCATCCCCTTCTCCCGCCTTCAGTCTTTCCCAGTAGCAGGATGTTTTTCAGTTCTCCACATCGGGCAGCCAAAGTATTAGAGCCTCAGCTTCAGCATCAGTCCTTCCAATAAATATTCAGGACTGATTTCCTTTAGGATGGACTGGTTGGATCTCCTTGCAGTCCAAGGGACTCTCTCTATAACTCAAGGAACCCACTTTGCCAGCTTCACATGAAAGGCTAGATATGCTGGGAATTAATAATTGATGACTGGGCTTTTTAGGTGGCTCAGTGTTAAAGAATCCACCTGCCAACGGCTTCAATTCCTGATCCAGGAAGATCCCACATGCCGTGGAGCAACTAAATCCATGCGTCACAACTATTGAGCCTGTGCTCTAGAGACCGTGTGCTCTGCAAGAGAAGGAAGTGCAATGAGAAGTCCTTGCACCGTAACTGGAGAAGAGCCCTCACATGCCACAGCTATAGAAAAGCCCACACAGCAGTGAAGACCCAGCATGACCAAAAATAAATAAACTAACTGATTTTTTAAAATGGCTGTGTGACTGGTGGGAGCTGGTGTATAAATATCTTAGCTCCCTCACCCCTCAGATGTAACTCCTTCCTTGGGTTTAATCTGGGACCCACATTAAACAGTCACCACTTAATATTTGGGCAATGGTAATTTGTTTGTTGATGAAACTTCACTTGTGTCTTTTCATTTTCTGTCTTAATTCTCCACTTCTCCGCTGATGTCTCCTGGAATCACTTTCCACATGCCATCTAATTGTGATCTTTAGTGAGGGGAGGGCAGGGTGTTGGCTTTTGGAGGGACCAAAACTGAAACAATAGCTATTTCAAAAGTCTAAGGAATGAAGTCACTGTCTTAGCCTGAGTTATGCTCAATGTTTATTGTAAGATTAGGACTTTCTGTTGGGAGCTTCTGAGTAGAGCTGGGTGGCATGGGAAGGTGAGAACAGTGTGGGGCTGAAGAAAAGGATAAGGAGAGGAGGCGATTGTTCAAGAAGTTGGTTCTGTGGGAAGCTTGGAAACCTGGGAGGCAATTGGAGCTGTGCAGAGGAGCAATGTGTGGCAAGATGGGAAGCCTGCCACTAACACATTGCCACCTTGGAAACCATGCAATCTGATTGAAACAGACTTCCATACCAGTTCTTTTTGTGCCGTGCCCCTTTCTTCTTGGGGAATTTGCATTTGTTGTGTTAGTCGCTTAGTTCTGTCCAACTCTTTGCGATCCCATGGACTGTAGACCACCAAGCTCCTCTGATCATGGAATTCTCCAGGCAAGAATACTGGAGTGGGTGGCAATTTCCTCCTCCAGGGGATCTTCCTGACCCAGGGAGCAAACGTGGGTCTCCTGCAAAGCAGACAGATTCTTTACCTTCTGAGGCACCCGGGGAGCCTTTGTTAATTCCCATATTCCCTAACTAAAAAGATATGTAGATTGCGTCTTGAAAAATGTTAAGTAAACCATTGTACAATGCCTTCAATTTTGAGTAAGAACACTGGTTTCTCATTTCCTTTGGCAATCTAATTGAATATTTCTTGTGAAAAATCACTTGAGGATAAGCACTTAAAATACATTGCTACCAGCCATGATCCTAATGCTTTCTTGTTTACCTACATGGAAAGCACATAGATCATGATCAGGGCCCTGTAGCTGCCAAGGGAAAGGGTATTTAGATCATTTTGATTTGTTATATCGAATGTGTTTTCATCTTTACTGTAGAAGAAAGCACCTGGACCCAAATGATTACTCGAGTCACTAAATCTTTTGACATAAAAATGGTAAAATCTTTTGAAAATAGATGATTTGGTAAGACCAAGATTAAAGTGAGTTCAACAAAAATCAATGGCCATGACATTTAGTTTGGTTGGTTTGATCATCTTGTCTTTTTTTTCCAGGGGAGAGGAGCAGATACCGGAACAGGAAAACTGTGGGTGAAGCCGTTTTCTCATCTCGAAGGATGTGAAGGGGGCACTGTATGGAGAGAACAGGCCAGCGAGAATCAGCTCCCCTGAGGAAAGTCAGCATGGCTACACCACCTGTTGTGTGTATTTACTGCAGTGGGAATTTTAAGGTGAAGCATGAAGTATAGAGAAACTATGGAAAGCTCTGACAAACCTAGGCAACATATTTTAAAGCAGAGACATCACTTTGCCAATAAAGGTTCGTATAGACAAAGCTATGGTTTTTGCAGTAATGATGTAAGAAGGCTGAGCACCAAAGAATTAATGCTTTTGAATTGTGGTGCTGGAAAAGACTATTGAGAGTCCCTTGAACTGCAAGGAGATCAAACCAGTCAATCCTAAAGGAAATCAACCCTGATTATTCACTGGAAGGACTGATGCTGAAACTGCAATACTTTGGCCACCTGGTACCAAGAGCTGACTCATTAGAAAAGCCCCCCTGATGCTGGGAAAGATTGAGGGCAAAAGGAGAAGGGGATGATAGAGGAGGAGATAGTTAGATAGCATCATAGACGCAATAGGTACGTATTTGTGTGCAACACAACTAGAGAGTGAGCTGCAAGGAAAGAGTCTGCATGACACAGTGAAGATCTGGTGTGCTGCAAATGTAATAAATAAATTTGTGGCATGGCAGGAGAAGGGGCGACAGAGGATGAGATGGCTGAATGGCATCACTGACTCGATGGACGTGAGTCTGAGTGAACTCCGGGAGTTGGTGATGGGCAGGGAGGCCTGGCATGCTGCGATTCATGGGATCACAAAAAGTCGGACACGACTGAGCGATTGAACTGAACTGATGTGTACTCTGTCATGTCAGCCATGGACTGTAGCCCACTTGGCTCCTCTGTCCATGGAATTTTCCAGGCAGGAATACTGGAGTAGATTGCCATTTCCTACTCCAGGGGATCTTCCTGACCCAGGGATCGAAACTATGTCCCCTGCATCAGCAGGCAGATTCTTTACCACTACCCCACCCAGGAAGTCCAATAAATAAATATTTTTAAAAAAGAAAAAAAAAAAAAGAACCAACATCCGAAGACGGACAGGAGCTCCACGGTGGCCCTAGCTGTCCACGGACTGTGGCTCTCCTGCTCTCCTTCTCTGTTGTTCCTGTGTCGGCGCTGAGCCCTTGGGAACTGCTCTCCTTGTCACCTCTGGATGCGGCAGAAGCAAGGGCGTCTGGTTAGGCCCTCAGCTGTCAGGTGGCTGAGAAGCTGCGGCCCAGAAGCCTGGCCAGGAAGTGCCAGGGCCCCGCAGGAATGCTGTGCATTTAAGTGGCTTCTCCTCGTCAGTCTCTCTCATTGCCTGTGGAAAAACACGGCACTGCTTGTTGCTGAGTCTCCTGGGGACCACTGGGGGGCTCGGGACAGCTCAGTTACCCAGCCAGGCGGGGCAGTGTGGGTATTCTGGTGGCCGCATTCCTGGGCTGCTGGAAGGAACACTCATCCCTCCTGTGGCCCCCTCCCCAGCACGGCTGCCTCCCCTCACCTGCACAACTGTTCTGGTTGATGTTTGAGTCATATTTACTTCCCTTTCCCCAACCCCATCTCCTCAGTCTTTTGATCAAAGGAAACCACCGTAAGATCATCAAAATATTTCTAAAGGCCTCTGAAGAGGACACTTTTGGTTCGCCCTCCGTGAGTCTGAGGCAACGGAATCTTGAGAGGAACCAGCGTCCTGTCTCCGTACACAGGGAGAGAACACAACCTGGGAGGAAAAGCATGGATTTAGGAACTAAGCAGTTGCAGTAATTCTGGAAAACAATGGGGTTATTGTTAACATAATGAGCAGTTAAAATGTAAATGTCAAGTTGCCTACTAATCCCTTTGCCGAGCCTGGTTGAATAAACAAAATTGAAAAATTGAAATTATTTACCCTCCCTCCCCTGTCGAAATCAGAGCTGGAAAGGTGGCCAACAGAAAACTCTAGAATCCATGGAGAAATGTGTTGAGTATCTCGGTTTGTAGACCAAATCTGCTCTCCAAAACAGAGATTGGGCCTTATCTACAGTAACTTTAGGTGCTGTTTTCTTTTCTGTGTAATATAAAAACAAAAAGTTTTTCATGGTGACAGTTTGGGGGCCCTGGTTTCCCAGTCTTCCACAATGGGCAAGTGGTGGGGATGAATCTGAGAAAGTCCACTGCTGTATATTCAGGCACCAGGGGAAGCTACCAAGCTGGGTTTTTCCACCCCTCCCCCCCCCCCCCCAATGTGCAGGTGCTAAGTCCTGTCCAACTCTTGGTGACTCCATGGACTGTAGCCTACCCTCCTTTTTTTTTTTTTTTTGCTATACTGTAGCAAATTCCAAACAGTCCTGTGGTTCAATCTTAATTTGTTCTTTCAAATTATTGTTTCTTTCGGATTCTCTAAAGAACCTAATAAGCTCAAATTAAGTCAGCAGTCTTTCCAGGACTCTGATTGCCTTTAGACATGTTATAGTTACTGGAAGAAGGCTGAGCCCTGTTTTTTTCTTTTTTTTTTAGAGCAAACTCTAGGAGATTGTGGAGAACACAGGAGCCTGGTGTGGTGCAGTCCATGGGTCGAAAAGAGTCGGACACCACGTAGCAACTGAACTACAATGATGAAGGAAGGCAAGCTTTACAAAGCCTCTCGTGCAGAGTAAGAGCTCAATAAACAGGCTTTCAGTTCCCTCTTATTCTATCTGATGATTCCTTTCCATCCTCAATCTCACCTAGGTTTTGGTGGTTGTCACTTTTCCTTTTAGAGGTTTAAAATCCCGGCTGCCCTATGACCACGGCTTCTCTGATTGGTGAGGCTTTGGAAGGCTCAGAGGGAAGTTTCTGCAGCCAGGAGATCCCGTTACACAGATTTCACGATGGCATGTTTACAAAGCGTTGTACGTTTTTGTGTTAGCTTGTCACTCAAAAATGCTTTTTTAAAAAGAAGACAAGATTCTGGCCAACCCAAACCACCATGTTATGATTTCTACATGCCAAATCTATTTTCTCACTACAGTTCTGATATTTTAAAAATAAATCTTGCCCTCAGGAAATTTGTACTTTGGAGATTTCACAGCACTAAAAACAAAAATGCAGATGGAAAGTGCGGATGATGATTGCAAGCCCAGCAGCATCATCCCTGTCCCTTGAGGTATTCACCAGGTGACCACCAAGCTGCCACTCTCAGGGGTATTAGACCATTCCAAGGAAGTTTCTTTAATTCCCAGCCTTTAGCTGGAAACTATTACAAGCAGCTTCTGAAGACTCTTCATTGTGTTTTATAAACTATATTATTATTCAGTTATTCAAATTTCCTTGGTAACCTCAACTGATATGATAATAACCACATAACAGAGAATTTGATGGGGGAAAAATAATGAATTTTTTTCTTCTTTTTTGCCTTAAGGGAGCGTTGGGCTGAGCTGCATGCAGGCGAGGTGTTTGTACAGGTTCCCGGAGTTTTCCTTTTTAGTGCTTCTCTGAGGAAATGTTTGCATGGAGAAGAAAGTGGCCAATATGCCAAGCATAGAAGCAATCTCGGAGAAGGCAATGGCATCCCACTCCAGTACTCTTGCCTGGAAACTCCCATGGATGAAGGAGCCTGGTAGGCTGCAGTCCATGGGGTCGCTGAGTCAGACACGACTGAGCGACTTCACTTTCACTCTTCACTTTCATGCACTGGAGAAGGAAATGGCACCCCACTCTAGTGTTCTTGCCTGGAGAATCCCAGGGATGACGGAACCCAGTGGGCTGCCGTCTGTAGGGTCGCACAGAGTCGGACACGACTGAAGTGACTTAGCAGCAGCAGCAGCAGCAGAAGCGATCTCAAAGTATGGACATCTAAGGGATGGCTTCCCTGGTGGCTCAGCTGCTAAAGAGTCTGCCTGCAATTCGGGAGACCTGGGTTCGATCCCTGGGTTGGGAAGATCCCCTGGAGAAGGGAACGGTTACCCACTCCAGTATTCTGGCCTGGAGAATGCCATGGACTATATAGTCCATGGGGTCGCAAAGAGTCGGACACAACTGAGCTTTCACTTTCAAGGATAGACAGGAAACTGGCCTGTTCCCTCCCTTTGTTTTCTGAAGGGACATATCATTGCGCTCATGTTTGTAGGTTATACCTATTCTGTTTAGTGTATATGCTCGACATTTAAAAGTATGTCGTACCTTTTGTTTTACTTCTTTAAAGGACTGTCATAACTCTTACATGGGCTTCCCTTGTGGCTCAGATGATAAAGCAGCTGCCTGCAATGCACGACACCTGAGTTTGATCTCTGGATTGGGAGATCCACTGGAGAAGGGAATGGCAACCCATTGCAGTATTCTTGCCTAGAGAATTCCGTGGACAGAGGAGCCTGGCAGGCTACAGTCCATGAGGTCGCAAAGAGTCGGACACAACTGAGTGACTAATCACATAACTCTTACATATTATCTGGCTACCAGTTCTCTAAAAAATACAAATCCTCAAAAAGTCTGTCTTAAGTGACATTGACAAACGGATCTGAAATTTTCAGAATTGTCCCAGAATTTTGGCTGAAGGGTATTCCCCAGTTGGAGTTGTAAAACCACTTACTTTCAACAGCTACACACTCTATGTTAATACTTTTATTTTTTTGGCATTTCTGATGCTGATAAAAAAAAAGATGAAGGTCTTACAGTACTTGTTGAGTTTGATGTGTTGTGCAAATGAGATGTGTTACCATTTTCATGGTGAATGTAGAAACATGCATAACCTGGGACAGGTTTGTTTCATGGGGGATTCACACATGTTTCAGGTTCATCAGCACGTATCATAAAATATCCCCTGTGAGTACTAATGCCCATCTAATGGTGTGCACAGTCCATGAGGAGATAACATTCATGGTGTGTTATTAGAATAATGTTCAGTGAACAGCTAGATTCATAAAGTTTAATTGGTCAGAGAACCAACTTTCCAAGCTCTAAACAACTTAATTATTTGCTGGCTTTCAGTGTAATCACTGCTTTCCAAGCAATACTCCCTCTAGGCAGAATGTGCAGGTAATTTTAACGACAGTAAACCGTCCTTTAGAATTTCTGGAGCATTAGTCCTCCTGTCCTGATCCATGGCTCCCTGCCCCTTGCTCCTACCTCTGGTACTCCTGCTCTCAGCTGTGTCCTGTAGGGGTGCACTCAGTCCGGCTACTGTTGACTCCCCAGCCTCCCATTCACTCATAGACATTTATGGAGCATCTTCCACATGCTCCATGTTCTGTGTGACCCCATGGAGTTGACAGTGCAGTGCTGGTCCCTTTAAGTCATCCCACCTGACCGCTGCATCCGTGAGCAAGTCTGCAGGATGCCACAGGTCTTCAGGGATCAAGCAGAGAGGGGGTGACCTTGTATTGATGCTTTGAGCCTGAAACCCTTTGTACTGCAGGCTCAGGTCCACTCCCAGCCTCCCAGGAGGCAGACCCGGCTGGAGCCAAGAGAAGCTGGCATGGCCTTCTATCCCAGCTCCCAGGGAGCCAGGCTGCCTCTCCATGTCCATCTCAGGTCCAGCCTCCTCTGCTCTGATCACTGAGCTGCCGTGGATGCAGGGCCCCGTCCATGATGGGTCAGCTTGCTGCAGATGGGCAGCTTTGCTGCCTCTGTTATACCTGTTCAGTGGGTCGTTTCTTCCCTATAGTTCTCAGTACAGCTGTTTTCAGCTCTTAGAGGAAATACTCTTCAGGGTACTGAAAGGTCAATGACATGTCACTGGGTTCTCCCAATCTACAAGCAGTATATTAAATTTGTTCTAAAGAATTTTTAAAGTCTTTATTTGGTTTGTTACAGTATTGCTTCTGTTTCCTGGGGTTTCTTTTGGTTCCACTGCCTGTGAGACCTTAGCTTCCTGACCAGGGCTTGAACCCGCAGCCCCTGCACTGGAAGGCAAAGTCTTATCCACTGTTCCACCAGGGAAGTCCAGTCTGTAAGCATGTTACACTAACTAGAACAAGCAAGAAGCTCCCTTCCAAGTGGACAGACTAGAAATATGTGGCCTCATCTGGGGCAAATGCCACCACGTGGACGCACAGCAAGGTGGGCATCCCTGGGCTGGAGCTTGCCGCTGCCTTCCCAGCACAGGACATGAAGCCCACTTTGGTTTGACTGCTGGATTCTTTTACTGGACCAACTGGGCTCTCTGAGCCTCAGCCACCCCCTCTTCAGCAGGGGCGCCTCCCATGGCCACTCCCATCCGGTCTCGGCTCCCACGTCTCCCTCGGCCCGGGGGCCCTGCCAGCGCTGCCCACCCTGGCCCTGCAAGCTCTCCTGTGTCCTGGGCTTTCTTCTGCTGCAGCCCACAGCGCATCTTCCTGTGACAGCGAGTCTGTTTGCCTCATGCCTGCAACAGTGACCCTGTGAAAGCAAGACCTGATTTTACTTAATTTGGGTCCTGTCTCCTGGCTTTGCCTCACGCTCAGCAGGTGAGCTTGCTCCTGGTTTGAAAAAGTGGAAGGAATTAGGGCAGAGCTCCTTCTGTGTGCTGCTTGGACCAAATCCACCCCCACCTGCCCCTGTACCAGGCCCCCTGCGTCTGTCCTGATGGATGATGCCGTGGACCCTGTGCTGACCTGGGGGCCACCCACTCAACTACCCCAGGGTGACCAGTCCCCAAACCACATCCACCTCAGGAAGCATCGTTTTTTCTCTATATATCACAGTATCCCTATCAGAATAAGAGTGCCCTGTAACACTTCACTTATCTTATAAAAACCATCTCTGGGCTTCCTTGTGGCTCAGTGGTAAAGAATCCACCTGCCCATGCAGGAGACTTGGGTTTGTATCCATGAGTAGCTGCTCCCTAGATGGTTACTGGATGAATGGATGGATTTTTAGGTTTTTGTTTGATATTGGGCTCACCTTGTAAGACTCATATTTTTGTAAATGCCTGGGGACTGTAGGTAAAATGCCTGAGAAGGTTAGGACTTAGGGAAGGCCTTAGAAAGGATTTCCTTGTCGCTTCTAGTTCATCAGTTTATACACTGACCGGGTACCCTTCCTCAATATTTGAGGGCTGGAGTCAGAGGATGGAGACAGATGTTGCTTGGGGAGGTGGGGAGTGGGGAGACTGGGACATTCACGCCAGGTGAGATTGGCCAGCCTGGCCAGAGGCTTTCCTCCTGGAAACGTGGTGAAAACCCGGCCCAGATCCAGTCCCGGGTTTCTCAAGCGCTGACCTCACCTCTTGGCTGACTTTCATTTCCAGCTCACCTGCAGGTTTGTGTTCAGAGCCTCCAGCTCATCAACAGTGAAGGTGAAAGTCTGAGCAAACTTGGAGTGACAGGGCAAGCTCACCAGTAACTGGAGGAGACAGCTTGACTGTAAAGAACCCCCAGGGCCGCACCATCCAGAGCGCCCTGTGCCGCCTCTTTGCCTTGCAGTCACACAGAGGACCAAAGTCAAAGACACCCTTCAGAAGCTTAACAAGGAACTGCATCATAAAAGCACCGTAAACACTGATGTTTATTAACCTAGGAGGAATAAATGCTGAGGAGGATTGCATTCAGCAAGGCAGAGATATTTGGCAGCCTTACCAAACAGTAGCTGAGTTCCTCTTTGGAGGAATTTGCCTTTTATTTTTCATAAATTTATTCCCCTAGTGATTGTAACCCACTGGTTTCAACAGCACAGTGCTATTCTCAATCATCTTATGTGTTTTTTAGAGTCACACAGTAATGCTAGAAAAGACCTGAGGTGTATTTTTTTTTTTAATACTTAATTTATTTTAATCGGAGGCTAATTGGTTTACAATATTGTGGTGGTTTTTTACATATGCTGACACGAATCAGCCACTGGTGTAACATGTGTCCCCCCATCCTGAACCTCCCTCTCTTCTCCCTCCCCATCCCATCCTTCTGGGTTGTCCCAGAGCACTGGCTTTGAGTGCCCTGAGTCTTCTTGCCCAAACCCACTGTAGTTTCATAGATAAGGTAATAGGAGCTCAGCAAAATGAAGCAACTTGCCCCAGGGCTGTGAGCGGCACAGTGGGAATCTACTGATTCATCAACCCACTTGCCTGCCCTCATGATGAAGCCACACCCAGACACCCCCAAGCCGAAGAAGAGCCAAGGTCAGAGTAAGGTCTTCCACACCTGTCACCTGCCCTCATCACGCCTACCTCCAGCCCGACTCTCTGCCTTGGCCTGAGGCCAACTCTGCCCTCATTCCCTGGCTCCCTGGTTGTTCAATTGCTCAGTTATAGCTGAATCTTTCTGACCCCACAAACTGCAGCATGTCAGGCTCCTCTGTCTTTCACTATCTCCTGGAGTTTACTCAAACTCATGTCCATTGAGTCGGTGATGCCATCCAACCATCCCATCCTCTATTGTCCCCTTCTCTTTATGCCCTCCATTTTTCCCAGCATCAGGGTCTGTTCCAATGAGTTGAGTCAGCTCTTTGCATCAGATGGCCAAAGTATTGGAACCTCAGCTTCAGCATCAGTCTTTCCAATGCATATTCAGGGTTGATTTCCTTTAAGACTGACTGGTTTGATTTCCTTGCTGTCCCAGGGACTCTCAAGAGTCTTCTCCAGCACCACAACTCAAAAGCCTCAGTTCCTGACTCCCTGTCTGAGCACAAAGCCTGGATTTCAAACCCTGCCTCCCTAAACCTTGCCCTGGAAAACAACTGCATATGTCAGTTTCCTCCCCTGAAACCTGGGAGCTGATGCTCCTTACCTTGTAGGAGTGCTGTGACCTCCATAAGAAACCAAATTAGAGCATTTCCTATAACCTTACAGATAAATGTCAAGTAGATGCTCTTCTCCCGCATCAAGCCCACTTCTTCACTGTCTTGCCTTCAGCCTTTATTGAGCAAGAAGCATCTCTGATAAAAGAACTCACAGCCCCTGTTTAACCTTGAGCAAGGTGCCAGAGGCTGTTTGGACCCTTAGGCAGAGAGACTTTGTTCTTTTAATCCTGAAGCCTGAAAGGGAGAGGTCTGAAGATTCCCTGGACCTGCACTGATCACAGTCTAAAAGAGGTGATGCCTCCACTTCCACATTTGAAGTTCCATCCTCCTCAGTATCCATGGTGACAAAAAGCATGTAGGGTCTCTCCTCCATACCTCCCTGTCCATCCACATCCAACTCTGTACTGTGGTCAGAGAAAAATATAAGACTTTAAAATGGGTGAAAAAGATTACAGGGACTTTCCTGCTGGTCTAGTGGCTAAGACACCACGCTCCCCAAGCAGGGGGCTGCGGTTCCACCCCTGGTTGGGGGACTGAGATCCCACATGCCACAACAAAGACCTGGAACAGCCAAACAAATAATTAAAATAAAGCAAATATTAAAAAGATTACTGGTTTTATCAGTCATTTTCTGCAGAGAAATAGAACCAACATATGGTATATATTATATATATATATATATATATATACACGTGTGCGCATGCTGAGTTGCTCAGTCATGTCTGACTCTTTGTGACACCATAGACTGCAGCACACCAGGTTTCCCTGTCCATGACCAACTCCTGGATCTTGCTCAAACTCATGTCTATCAAGCTGATGCCATCCAGCCATTTCATCCTCTGTCATCCCCTTCTCCTCCCGCCTCAATCTTTCCCAGCATCAGGGTCTTTTTCAGTGAGTCAGTTCTTCACATCAGGTGGCCAAAGTATTGGAGTTTCAGCTTCAGCATCAGTCTTTCCAATGAATATTCAGGACTGATTTCCTTTAGGATTGACTGGTTTGATCTCCTACAGTCCAAGGGACTCTCAAGAGTTTTCTCCAACACCACAGTTCAAAAGCATCAATTCTTCAGTATTCAGTTTTCTTTCCCTGGTGGCTCAGAGGGTAAAGAGTCTGTCTGCAATACAGGAGATCTGGGTTCGATTCCTGGGTTGGGAAGATTCCCTGGAGAAGGAAATGGCAAACCACTCCAGTACTCTTGCCTGGAAAATTCCATGGACGAAGGAGCCTGTAGGAATACAGTCCATGGGATTGCAAAGAGTCGCACAGACTGAACAACTTCATTTCAGCTTTTTTTACAGTCCAACTCGCACATCCATACATGTTCCTGCTGATGCTGCTAAGTCGCTTCAGTTGTGTCCAACTCTGTGCGATCCCATAGACAGCAGCCCACCAGGCTCCCCCATCTCTGGGATGCCCCAGGCAAGAACACTGGAGTGGGTTGCCATTTCCTTCTCCAATGCATGAAAATGAAGAGTGAAAGTGATGATGCTCATTCATGTCTGACTCT
Source organism: Neotragus pygmaeus (assembly GCA_006410875.1). Classification (NCBI taxonomy): domain Eukaryota; kingdom Metazoa; phylum Chordata; class Mammalia; order Artiodactyla; family Bovidae; genus Neotragus; species Neotragus pygmaeus. Next base: position 97,124 of record SJYV01031242.1, on the reverse strand, counting down.
TAGCGACCTCATTGATCGCAGCCTACAAGGCTCCCCCATCCATGGGTTTCTCTCGGATAGAGAACTGGAGTGGGTTGCCATTGCATTCTCCAATCCGTACATGACTACTGGAAAAACCATAGCTTTGACTAGATGGACCTTTGTTGGCAAAGCTGTCTTTGATTTTTAATATGCAGTCTAGGTCTGTCATAGCTTTTCTTCCAAGGAGCACACGTCTTTTAATTTACGGCTGCAGTCACCATCTGCAGAGATTTTCGAACCCAAGAAAATAAAGTCTCTCACCACATCCATTGGTTCTCCATTTGCCATGGAGTGATGGGACCGGATGTCATGATCTTCATGTTTTGAATGTTGAGTTTTAAGCCAGCTTTTTCACTCTCCTCTTTCATTTTCTTCAAGAGGCTCTGCCAGGAGCCAGCGTGGGGAATCCCGCCCATGGCAAAGGTCATGAGGAAGGGGCCTGACATGCAAAGGCAGGATCAAGCCTCATGGGGCCCCCCTGGACTTTCTCGAGCATCTACCCCCAAAACAAGAGTAGGCCTACCTTACTGCATTATGCTTTCCACCTATTCTTCTGACATTACAGGGGGGCTATCCCCACCACCTTTCTCTGGAAAAAGTTAACTTACAGCTCCAGTAAGTCTCCTGCATATGAAAGGAGTGTCTCAGCTCAAACCCCTCTGATGGCTCTCTAACTTGCCTGACAGGTTTACCCGGACTTTTACAACTATGCATGTGATTGTTTACAGCCCCCCAAATGCGAGAGGCACGAAGCTTAAAAAAAAAACTTAAAAATATAGAGTCCTTTTTAAGGAGCTAAGAATTATATTGGTAGAGGGTTTTCATTGTTGAGTTAATGACTGCCGCCAGGCCTCCATATCCTTTATCTTTTAGGCACCTGGAGGATATTAATCAATGTAATTGGGATGTAAAAAAAATAATATAGTAGTTTTGATGTTAGCAATACTAGACTTTTGAGTTAATGAATTTTCTGTTTGTTATAAATCACTGTATTCCTCTTTCCTTGNCCATATCCTTTATCTTTTAGGCACCTGGAGGATATTAATCAATGTAATTGGGATGTAAAAAAAATAATATAGTAGTTTTGATGTTAGCAATACTAGACTTTTGAGTTAATGAATTTTCTGTTTGTTATAAATCACTGTATTCCTCTTTCCTTGTTATAAATTGTTGTATCCTTGCTATGTAAGGATGTAACCCTAATTAGTGCTTTCTGAGTGTGGCACCAGACTTTAGTAAGAACAACACTTTTAGGGCAAATAAGTTTTCTGGTTGATGAACCCTTAACAGAAAAGGGCCATAAAATGCTAATAGGCCTCCTGGCCAGAAGATGATGTGCCGGGAGCTGCCACGGGAGATCCCACCCATGACAAGTTCATGTGGAAGAGAACTGTTAAGCAAGGCTTCAGAACTCAAGGGGCTCCCTAGGCTTCCTCGAGCATCTACCCCAAAACCAGAATCTGTCTGTTTTACTGTTTCATGACATTCACCAACTCCTCTGACANGATTCATGGGGTTGCAAAGAGTCAGACACGACTGAGTGACTGAACTGAATTGAATACAGACTTTTAGAATTTCCAACTTGAATACTTTTTTTAAAAGGAGTTCTTATTTTGAAACTAATGGCCTCTAATAAGTGATATTGTTTAGCTAATGATGATAAATAACAGGTACTAGCCAGAGGAATGTAGTCCATACCCAGAATCTTTGGGCTGTCTGTCTGTTTCCCTAACTTCATACCCAAAGCGCATCCCTTGCTAGGTGCATATCCACAAAGTGCACAGTGATTTTCTGCTCTAGTTAACCCCATGCTCTCCACTCTTTATTTACACCAACCTTAGCTCCTTCTCCTGACTTCTCAGAGATATGTAGTCATAGTGTGTTGGTATTACCCTTAAAAAAAATTAATTTATTTGGTCGCATCGACTCTTTGTTGTGACATGTGAACACTTGGTTGAGCATGTGGGATCTCAATTCCTCCACCAGGGATTAAACCTGTGCCTCCTACATTGGGAGTGTGGAGTCTCAGCCACTGGACCCACAAGGGAAGTCCCCATTCTTTCTCTTCATCCGCTCTTGCCAATTTGTGTCCAACTCTTTGCAACCCCGTAGACTGTAGCCACCAGGCTCCTCTGTCCATGGGATTTCCCAGGCGAGAATACTAGAGTGGGTTGCCATTTCCCTTACCATTCCCCAAATCCACAGTTATAACACAAAATCTGTCTTGTCAGTGCACAGGAGCATAACTCAGATGAACACATGATTGAAGGAGTGCCAGTCATCGCCGTGACATATATAAAATCAGACACACAGGCCATTAGTTTCTGCAACCCAGCCATTTAATAACCATATACTCACAACTTCTAGACGTAATGAAACATCAGGGTTTTTCCGGCGACAACTATTTTTAACTGAGAGGGATTGTCAATGATGCCAGGTTGTTGATTTTCAAACAATATCATCATACATAAATAAAGTTCTCTTTCTTAGCACAAGCATATGCCTAAGGAATGTATGGTAGATAAGATAGAAGATGAAACACAAAGCAGATTATCTCTGAAGGATGTTTCAGTTCCCACAGGATAGAATGGAAATTCCTGAAACTTCTAGGGAAAGAGATAAAACAATGTGTTCTCTACTTTGATGGATAGGACGCTAATGTTTTCTCTTCCGGAGCACACATCCCTAAGGAAACAGAAGCACATGGTAACTGGCTGAATTTTTACCTAAGTCGCTGCCTCCTGCTTTAGGCACATGGAGCTCTGGGAGTGTAGATTTGTTTTGGTTACCTATTTGTAGAGGAAATCCTCTTTCCTGAAGATAGGAGTTTGAATGGCCTTGAGAACTCTCTTTAGTTGCTCCAAAGCTGTGTCATAACACCCCTGTGTTTGCTTACATGACACATACACATCTGCACACACTCAGACGTGCACACCAAAGGCATGGAGAGGCAGGGGCTAAGGGTAAATTTATGCTTTGTTTTTTTTTCCTTTTGCCATTAAGTGTTGCCTCATTCTTTGTAGCCCTATGGACCATAGCACACCAGGTTCCACTGTCCGTGGGATTTCCCAGGCAAGAATACTGGAGTGGGCTGCCAATTCTTTCTCCAAAGGATCTTCCCAACCCAGGGGTTGAACCGAGGTCTCCTGCATCTTCTGCATTGGCAGGCAGATTCTTTATCACTGTGAAAGTGAAAGTTGCTCAGTAGTATCTGACTCTTTGAGACCCCGTGGACTATACAATCCATGGAATTCTCCAGGCCAGAATACTGAAGTAAGTAGCCTTCGCCTTCTCCAGGGGATCTTCCCAACCCAGGGATCGAACCCAGGTCTCCTGCACTGCAGATGGACTCTTTACCAGCTGAGTCACAAGGGAAGCCCCTGAGCCACCTGGGAAAGACTTATGCTGGAAGATTATAAATGGTGTCATATACCAGGTTCTGAACACCTGCTCATTAAACAAATAAAGGAATGCATAGTTCAACTGTGTAAACAGCTGGACATGGGACACTGCAAGACACAGGCCTGCACACCTGGGAATCCAAGAAGAGGCTGACCTCTTCGGTGAGAGACTGGATTGACTTATTTCTGCCTGTAGGACGCCCATATACAGAGGACTGCAGTGGGTTTCACCAAGTACAGTTCCCGTGTATGGAAAATGGTTCCACTCTATCCCTCCCCTCCAGNCTGGGAGTCCAAGAAGAGGCTGACCTCTTGGGTGAGAGACTGGATTGACTTATTTCTGCCTGTAGGACGCCCATATACAGAGGACTGCAGTGGGTTTCACCAAGTACAGTTCCCGTGTATGGAAAATGGTTCCACTCCATCCCTCCCCTCCAGTCTCTTCTCCACTTTCTCTGGCATGTGGGCTTCCAGGGGTTTCCCAGGGCAGGCTTGTTCCTGGCGCACGGTGGTGCTTGTGAGGCACCTGAGCCAAGCAGCGTTCAGCAAACTGTTGGTGTTCAGAAACAGAGCCAGAGAATATCCCTCGTTACTCATCTGTGAGCACCAACCCCTCTCACCACATTTCCTCTAATGGAGGTGGGCAGAAAGAGAGATGCTTGTGGGTTAACAGGATAAGATTAAACAACAACCAGTCACAGTAAGCGTCCAGCTATTCCTGGATAACATTGTCGACTGAGAAAGCATATATATATGTATATATATATATATATAAATGAAAGTGTTAAGACGCTCGGTAGTGTCCGACTCTTTACGACTCCATGGACTGTAGCCCACCAGGCTCCTCTGTCCATAGGATTCTCCAGGCAAGAAAACTGGAGTGGGTTGCCGTGTCCTCCTCCAGGGGATCTTCCCAAACCAAGAATCAAACCTGGGTGTCTTGCATTGCAGGCAGATATTTTACATCTGAGCCACCAGGGAAGCCCTACATATATATACATATCAGTTCAGTCGGTCAGTCGTGTCCGACTCTTTGCAACCCCAAGAACTGCAGCACGCCAGGCCTCCCTGTTCATCACCAACTCCCGGAGTTCACTCGAACATGTCCATCAAGTTGGTGATGCCATCCAGCCATCTCATCCTCTGTCATCCCCTTCTCCTCCTGCCCCCAATCCCTCCCCGCATCACAGTCTTTTCCAATGAGTCAACTCTTCGCATGAGGTGGCCAAAGTACTGGAGTTTCAGCTTTAGCATCATTCCCTCCAAAGAACACCCAGGACTGATCTCCTTTAGAATAGACTGGTTGGATCTCCTTGCAGTCCAAGGGACTCTCAAGAGTCTTCTCCAACACCACAGTTCAAAAGCATCAATTCTTCAGCACTCAGATTTCTTTATAGTCCAACTCTCACATACATACGTGACTACTGGAAAAACCATATATGTACATATACAAATAGTGCAAGGAACTCTTTGCAAAAGAGGCATTAATCTATAGTATTTTATTCAATTGGATGCATTTGAACTCTTCGGCTTTGAAAATCAGAGTCCTATTAACTGTTCAAGACCAAGGCCAAGTGTAGTTTCTCATAGCCCAACCGTGAAGTTACATTAGGAGCCAAGATAACTGTGTAGAAAATACAACAGAATCCTCTTCTATTTGGAATTCCTTTCACGCATTACATGATAATAACTGTGTTTTTTTCTTCCGACTCATGAGTGTTCCCTTTGTCTGAAGCAACATCTACACCAATGAGTCAACAGCCCAAGAACCCTCTGCCTTCCTGTACTGTCATCTCTCCTTTGTGTGTTCAAGCCCAAGCTGCTTTTTCGGATTCACTTACACTCTTATGTTCACTGAGAAGTGGATTCCAGAATGACAACATTTCCAGGAGTAATTATTTACTCAGAAAGTGACTAATGGATCCTCAGTGTGTTCTCAGTGTGAGACTGATTCCCGTAGCTGGTGAGCTGCTGGGGCTGAGTAAGTGCAGAGGCCTAGGGCAGACACAGATTCCCCGACTGTCAAAGAAGAATTAAGATCTCAAATCCATGCAACAAAGCAGTTTTTTAAAAAGAGAGAGAGAGAAAAGAAAAAGAAAAATATTAATTAACAGAAAATAAAAAGAGATATAATTAATGATGCCACCCTAAGTTTTGGAAATTTTTAATTAAGAAATTGAATGTGATTTCTTCACTAAGCCAACACACATGTGCTGAATACCTCTCTTTACCAGGGGCTCTATCGTGAACCTGGCATAGAAAGTTCTCTATCTGAAGGATCTCACAGAATTATAGTCTGGAGATTTACAGCTCAATGCGCTGAGTACTATAATTGAGGTCTATATAGGGACCCTGGGAGACAAGAGGCCAGGCACTAAGTCAGAGTGGGCCAGTTACAGGAAGGCTTTTCAGATGAGGTGATGTTGGAATTCTCAGTAGACAGAACAGAATAAAGAAAGGCAGGAAAAGGGGGAAACAATTAAATGTGATTAAAGATTGAGTGGGCAGCGTGGTGAACATTGGCTGGTAGTCATAGCTACTCCTGGATTGATAAATTGAGCCATTGAAGGATAAAGTAGGAAAGCAGAGAGAAATGCTTTCTCAATCTGTGCTGGTGAGAGATGCTTTTGTAGCAGTGTGCAGGGCAGATGGAAGAAGAGTGTTGGGGGTGGGGGACCAGATTGTAGATAGTGAAATATTCCAGGGAACCAACATAAGAGTCTAGACCAAGGGGAGTCTTCAGTCTAGCTGCAGAGGGGAGAAGGTGGATGTGGGGAGACTTAGGCAGTGGAAATGGACCACTGTGATGGCCGACTTGCCTGGAAGTGGGGATGAAGGAGGAAGTGGGGGTAGAAGGAGCCCAGGCTTTCGGGCTCTGATCATCCGATGTTTCAGCTGTCCAGCTGTGACCGTGTCCTGTGGACAAGGATGTGCCCATCTAACCCCATGACCTGGAGCATCAGAGGGCAATGGGATGGGCTGGAATATGTCCCCTCTCATTTGGAGTTAGGGCACAGGACCCTGTCTGTAGCTGGCACATCACCATGTAATATACTCAACTGCTTGCTGAGTGAGGAAGAAAGAAGCAAGGCTGGCTCTGGGAGAGGTTCAGTAAGGACACATCGCTATGCTGGTTTGTCAGCTGCCACCCTGGGTTTCTGTAAAGGCTGAATATGGAAGGAACACTGACATGTCCCTGGCGTGTGGTTCCACTTGGTGATTTCTTTCGTTTTGGCAGAAGAACATTGTGTGGAAGAAAGATCAAAGCCTTAGCAAATGGAGGAGCATAAACTAAAATCTACAGTTCAGATGAAAGGTGCATGGACAGCCTCATCACATCTAGCCATTTCTCCCCAACGTTCACCATGCTGCCTATTCAATCTTTGATCACATTTTATTGTTCCCCCCTTTTCCTGCCTTTNAAGTGTTGGGGGTGGGGGACCAGATTGTAGATAGTGAAATATTCCAGGGAACCAACATAAGAGTCTAGACCAAGGGGAGTCTTCAGTCTAGCTGCAGAGGGGAGAAGGTGGATGTGGGGAGACTTAGGCAGTGGAAATGGACCACTGTGATGGCCGACTTGCCTGGAAGTGGGGATGAAGGAGGAAGTGGGGGTAGAAGGAGCCCAGGCTTTCGGGCTCTGATCATCCGATGTTTCAGCTGTCCAGCTGTGACCGTGTCCTGTGGACAAGGATGTGCCCATCTAACCCCATGACCTGGAGCATCAGAGGGCAATGGGATGGGCTGGAATATGTCCCCTCTCATTTGGAGTTAGGGCACAGGACCCTGTCTGTAGCTGGCACATCACCATGTAATATATTCAACTGCTTGCTGAGTGAGGAAGAAAGAAGCAAGGCTGGCTCTGGGAGAGGTTCAGTAAGGACACATCGCTATGCTGGTTTGTCAGCTGCCACCCTGGGTTTCTGTAAAGGCTGAATATGGAAGGAACACTGACATGTCCCTGGCGTGTGGTTCCACTTGGTGATTTCTTTCGTTTTGGCAGAAGAACATTGTGTGGAAGAAAGATCAAAGCCTTAGCAAATGGAGGAGCATAAACTAAAATCTACAGTTCAGATGAAAGGTGCATGGACAGCCTCATCACATCTAGCCATTTCTCCCCAACGTTCACCATGCTGCCTATTCAATCTTTGATCACATTTTATTGTTCCCCCCTTTTCCTGCCTTTGTTCTTCACTGCTGTCATTCAGAGGGGACTGTCCCATCCTAGCATCTGTCCCTATAAGGCTGACCCATTTAGAGTTGTGATCGACAACCAAACACCTGTTTCTAGGAATGGCCAAATAATGGAGCTTCTAACGTTGATGTAGAAAGAAGCTGAGAAGTTTCAAATGTGGTTTGTGGCCATAAAATTGCCCACAGATTATGGAAGAGGATGAGGAAATGTTGTACTACCTGGGACATCTCTGGCGGCCCACTGGTTGGAACTCTGCTTACATTGCCGGGGGTAGTGCTAGAGTACAGGGGTGGGTTTGATCCCTGATCCGGGAATGAAGATTCTGCTTACCACAGGGTGCAGTCAAGAAATAAAAAATTAAAAACAAACAAAAAAAGCAATGTAGTACCTCTGGAGTCGTCCTGCCATGAAGAGAGCCCTTCTTATTTGGGTGTTGCACGTCGCACTCAGAAAGCATGGAGACATTTCTGCTGGGAGCTGGTTGCATCCCTTCATCCGCCTGTTGAGTAAATAAGTGTGCTAATGGCTCAGTCGTGTCCTGCTCTTTTTAACACCATAGACTATAGCCCGCAAGGCTCCCCTGTCCTTGGGATTCTCCAGGTAAGAATATTGGAGTGGTTTGCCATTTCCTTCTCCAGAGATCCAACCCTGGTCTCCCGCATTGCAGGCAGATTCTTCACTGTATGAGCCACCAGGGAAGCCTGTTCAGTAGCTGAAGCCAAAAGACACAGCTCATTCCCCAAAACAAAATGATTTTCAGAAGGTGTGGAGGAAAGATCAAAGCCTGAGGAAATGGAGGAGAATAAACTAAAATCTACAGTTTGGGTGAAAGGTGCATGGACCTTCACTTCTAGCCATTTCTCCCGAAAGCCTCCACAACTATGGTCTTCACAAAACACTCCCGTGCTCTTAAAAGCAGACTAGCCTGAAATGTTAGAGCTTCCCTGGTAGCTCAGTTGGTAAAGAATCCACCTGCCAATGCAGGAGACGCGGGTTCAATCCCTGGGTTGGGAAAATCCCCTGGAGAAGGAAATGGTAACTCACTCCAGTATTCTTGCTTGGAAAATCCCATGGACAGAGGAGCCTGGCAGGCTGCAGCCCATGTGGTCGAAAGAGTCAGACTCAACTTAGCAACTAAATCACCACCACAGCCTAAAAGGTTAAACAGACTTTGTTTCCTTCTCATCCGGTCACACCAAGCCACATGCACTGGGCTTTTGTTTTGAAATCATATTTTTTTCTTAAGGATATGAAAATAAATGAAAGAGTGCTTTCCCCAATACATTTCAAAGGCATTTATTAGAATCTTGGTGATAAATCTTCTTTTTTTTGAAGTGATAGCAATTTACCATCATCCCTTCAAAACAGAGGATCCTGACAGACAGAAAGCCAGGTGAACCCACAGTAAATCTGTGGCCCTGGCCTTTTCTGTGTTAACATTTTCCTCTTCATCTGTTCCTCAAATGTAAATTTAATGGTCTGGAAATGCTGCCAGGCTTTCTAAATTTTTCTTTGCATGGTAGTAAACCAAGACTCATTTACTCAGTGTCCTAAACTATATTACAACCTCCCTAGCAGTGAATTGCTCTAATTATGATCAGACACCTAACCATTTCATGTTAAATGACTTTGATAGCCCAATAGATTGGGAGGAAATTGTAGTTTATTCTGGCCTATCTCTCTCTTCTCTACTTGAGAGTTTTCCCCTAACATTTGAGATGAATGTTTCTATGGTCTATAATTCCTATTTAGCCCTGATCCCAATTCAAAACTTCTAAAACTGCATAACCTTACTCTTACTCAGGGTTAAATTGCAGATTTCCTTCCTGCTTGATACTGGAAACAAAGTTCAAAGTATCTGGCCTTGGGACACTGGACCATCTTTGGAAAAAAAATACTTTAAAATAAAAAGCCAGTTTCATATATCTAGGTACATCCCCTTTGGACAGAAATCTTTTACTTAAAAAAAAAAAATTCAGATTTTCCTATCACTTTTTTTTTTTTTTTAGCCTTTATTGAGTTGGTTGAAGTATTGCTTCTGTTTTATGTTTTGTTTTTTTTGTCTGTGAGGCATGTGGGATCTTAGCCCCCTGGCCAGAGACCAAACCTGCACCCTCTACATTGGAAGGCAAAGTCCTAACCACTGAACCACCAGGGAAGTCCTAGATTTTCTTATTAAATGAAAAAATAAGGATCAAGTAGAGACTTTCACTCAGTAATGTTTGCATTCAGAACAAAATTTTAAGCAAAGTTAAATGACCACAGAAAGGGATGCATGGGTAACTAAGAGCCTGCATCTTAAGGGAGAGTAACTGATATGCCAATTAACTAGTTTTCCAACCATTTCTGAAGACAATGGGAAAACAAATGCACCCAAGGACAAACTATTCAGTTTGCTCCATCCTATTGGACATTGCCACAGGGTAGGGGTGGAGGAGGTCCTCCCAGCTACTCTCCCCCTCATACAAAATATCATTAGGTGTAAGTCCTCCTGTAAGTTCTGGGATGTGAATCTGAAAACAACCGGAGTTTTCACCTCCCTAGAGCTTGCTGGGAAGCCATCACCACCCTCTCCTCACATCAAATAAAGGTGCGTGCTAAGTCACTTCAGTCATGTCCGACTCTGTGATCCTATGAACTGTAACCCGCCAGGCTCCTCTGTCCATTGGATTCTTCAGGCAAGAATATTGGAGTGGGTTACTATTTCCTCCTCTAGGGATCTTCCCAATCCCAGGATCAAAACCACCAAATAAAGATTGAAGAGCTTCAAAAATATTATTACAAAAGGATTTGGCTCTTCACGTTCATCTATTCCCTTTGCAATCATGTACTGCTGTATCATGGCAATATGGGAGATTTTCTGAAAAGATTAAACTTGGGGATTTTCATGAAGAAAACAGTACCCAAAATAGAGATTTGCTTTTCCTGTAGATAATCTGTCAAAATTTTCTAAGGGCAACTTCTTTCCTCTTTTCAAGGACTTAAATTGTAGTGGAATCACCTTTTGAAAGGACTGAAACTGAAGTCTCCTCCCTCCTCCAAGTGCTCAAGACTCCCAACTCCCTGCTTCTGCCACCCATGGGATCCCCTCTTCATATCTCACAGAGCTTCTTCTTGCCAAGGTCTGCACTCTGTCCCACCCTACGAAGGGTAGGGGTGGGGACAGGGGAGCATACATATCACACTGAGAAATGGAGTATTTCCTGCTGTATCAATAAACAAGGATGTCACAGCCATCAGTGATTCCGGCCCTCCAAATGCAAATTTCTGAGTGTGAAGGGTGCCCAGAAAGAAAAATATCTGCTGTCTGACAGCCATCAAGCTACAGCCGCTTCTTAGGGAGCACTGAGGCCCTGGAGGATGTGAAAAAAATGCAGGACGTTGGCCCCAGATAGCTGAAAGGCTCTTGAAAGGAATGATTTCCATGAGCCCAGTTTCTTGCATCTTCCTGTACATAGAAAAGCACTAAATTCCTTAACTTGACATATCTGATTTTCCTTAATTAACAATAATTTTTGATATTCAGAGTATCCTCTACATAATCTGACTTCTCCCCCCCAACTCCTTGTCAGAGCAGTTCTCTCAGGGTCACTTGAGATGCTGTCTCTTGGGCTTGAAGTCCTAAAACTTTCCACTAAATAAAGCTTGACTTTCAGCTCTAGGTGATGACTTTTTAAAGTCAACAACATCTAGCCAGTCAAAGCCATCTGGGTTTCTCTTGCTGACCACTAGTTTCTCATGCATCCTTTCTTCTTTAAAATGAGTTCTTTTCCTTCTTTTTTTTTATTGGGCTGCACCCTTTGACTGTGTGGATCACAATAAACTGTGAAAAATTCTTAAAGAGATGGAAATACCAGACCACCTTACCTGCCTCCTGAGAAACCTATATGTAGGTCAAGAAGCAACAGTTAGAACTGGACATGGAACGACAGACTGGTTCCAAACTAGGAAAGGATTACAAGTTTGTACATTGTCACCCTGCTTATTTAACTTATATGCAGAGTATATTATGTGAAATACTGGACCAGATGAAGCACAAGCTGGAATCAAGACTGCTGGGAGAAATATCGATAGCCTCCAATGTGCAGATGACACCACACTTGTGGCAGAAAGCAGTGAGGAACTAAAGAGTCTTGATGAAAGTGAAAGAGCTAACTTAAAACTCAGCATTCAAAAAACAAAGATCATGGCATTCAGTCCCATAACTTCATGGCAAATAGATGGAAAAACAATGGAAACAGTGACAGACTTTATTTTCTTGGGCTCCAAAATCTCTGTAGATGGTGGCTACAGCCATGAAATTTAAAAGACGCTTGCTCCTTGGAAGAAAAGCTATGACCAACTTAGACATCATATTAAAAAGCAGAGACATTACTTAGCTTACAAAGGTCCACCTAGTCAAAGCGATGGTTTTTCCAGCAGTCATGTATGGATGTGAGAGTTGGATCATAAAGAAGGCTGAGTGCCAAAGAATCGATGCTTTTGAACTGTGGTATTGGAGAAGACTCTTGAGAGTCCCTTGGGCTGCAAGGAGATCAAACCAATCAATCCTAAAGGAAATCAGTCCTGAGTGTTCATTGGAAGGACTGATGTTGAAGCTGGAACTCCAATACTTCGGCCACCTGATGCGAAGAGCTGACTCTTAGAAAAGACCCTGACACTGGGAAAGACTGAAGGCAGGAAGAGAAGGGGTGACAGAGGATAAGATGGTTGGATAGTATCACCGACTTGATGGATATGAGTTTGAGCAAGCTCTGGGAGATGGTGAAGAACTGGAAAGCCTGACATGCTGCAGCCAATGGGGTCGCAGAGTCAGACACGACTGAGAGACTGAACAAGCATCCCACTGGTAAAATGTCTTGAGCATCTCCAATACATGTGTATATATGTATAAGCTATAACTATGTATTACTCTCTGAATATAAGTATTTTTAAGTATATACAAAAATTGAACTTAAAAGTATTAAGGTAACCATAAATAGAAGTTCTAAGATTGTCTTTCTTGTACTCCTGCTGGGATCTAGGTAGGTGACTGCAGACCACTGGATGGTCAGTGGTGGCTGGTGGGTAGTGATTCCAGAACTGAGAGGTGATGGAGATGATGCAGATGTTGACAGGGGTGTGGTGCATGACTGCTGACTGAAAGGAGGCAAAAACATGTTGACCGAGACTGGGCTTTGTGACTTGCCTGCACCAGGACTTACTGAGTCATTTTTTTATAATCTCAACTCCCACTCAGCTCAGAGGTGTCATGCATCAGAATGACTAACCGAACTAATAATAAACCTATCGAGTTACGCATTTCTCAGAAATGTCTCCACAAAACTGTAAGGAGTTGGGCGAATATGACAGTCCTTGACTCTGTCTGCTAGAAACACAGTTCTCCCGGTTCTTCCTAAGAGAAGATGTAAAATTAGACTCTTAGGACATGCCAGGATCCTAAGAGGCAACTGCAAACCACATAATACAAATTATTCCCACCTCATTGAGGGACTACCCTGACCCTGCATAGACACATGTGGGGCCCTAAATGGGAAACCTTACAAAGAAAGGGGCTAGCTTTGCCGTGGGAAACTAAGATGGCGCCTGGCAGAAGAGATGGGGGCGTGGTCTATGTTGTTTGTCAAAGTTTTTGATTGGCTCTCTTGATTTCCGTGCACGTAAACAGTGCGTGATCACCATAGACTCCTGTTATAATGAAGGCGTATGACGATTTGACCTTTAACGTGATTGGTGCAACTATGGAAAGTCCCTCCTAAAACCTCCCTGCTTGCCTTTATAAGCGGGGAGCTTGCAGCAATAAACCGGAACTGCTCAGACAGAAGCCCTGTCGCCGCTAGTAGTTCCTCGCTCAGAGGCTGGGTTGGTGGACAGCAAGCTCACCTCTCCTCGGGATCCCTCGGCTTTGCTGAGGGAAGTTCCACGGCCTCTCTCTTTCTGCGGAGCGCCCCCCGCAGACACAGATGATGAACTTTCGGAAATGTATTCAAGTTTTATTTTTAAATTATTTTTAAAGAACTTTGTTGCTGGGTGGGCTTTTCTCTAATTGTGGCAAGTGTGCCTATTCTCTAGTTGGCGGCACGTGAGCTTCTGGTTGTGATGCAGCAGCTTCTCTTTCTGTGGAGCACGGGCTCTGGGTCACTTGGGCTTCAGGAGTTTGGGCACATGGGCTCAGTAGTTGCAGCTCCCGGGCTCTAGAGCATAGGCTCAATAGTTGTGGCGCCCGGGCTTAGTTGCTCGGAGGCATGTGGGATCTTCCCAGATCAGGGATGGAGTCTGTGTCTCCTGCACTGGCAGGCGGATTCTTTACCACTGAGCCACCAGGGAAACCCTATTTATGTTTTATTTATTTATTTTGAGGTCCAGCATGTGGGATCTTAGTTCCCTAAGCCGGGATCGAACCCATATCCCCTGCATTAGGAGTGTGGAGTCTGAGCTGCTGGACCTCCAGAGATCTCATCTGTGTTTTAGACAAAACATTCGAAACAGTCTGTTCTGTTTTCATTAACATTATGAAGATAAGTCATTCAAACATCAGTTTCAGTTTTCTTTCTTTTTAAGAATGATTAAAAAAAAACTTACAGAGCTTTACTGGTTAAATCTTGAGAAGTTTGTTTGCAGTTGGGTTAAAAAAAGGGTATGATCACAGATGTCTTTGTCTTCATTACTTCTAATATCACCTCTGATCACTATAAGAAGAGGCAGAGATGTGCTCAGGCAAAGGTTTACTTCAAAGAAAAATATGGAGGGAACCACTGGCTGCAGAGAGAGATCAAAGGAAGAGTGCTGCTTCATTCCCCGACATTCACATGTTCCCTCATTCATCAGGTGTCCACTGAATTCCTAAACTGTGTCAGGCAGTCAGGATGGAGAGCAGAGAGATGCTCCCTATCTTCGGTGAAGGGACAGGCCAGTGGGAGAGGCAGGTAAACCAGCAGGAGGTTAGTTTCCCATGAGAAAATCTTACTCCCAGGAGTACCCAGGGTGCTATGATGGCCCAGAGGGGCCAGGAAAACCCACAGCCTTTGGGCAGTCCTCCACTCTGGCTGCCTGTGTTGAAGTCTAAAAAACAGAATAAAGTTAAGAAAGAAGAAGATAACCATAAACATTTACCCAGCAAGCAGCGCCGTGTGCCAAAAACCCTGCTACAGATTTGATGAATACAACTTCATGATGGGAATATAATGAGGGGAAATACGAGGGAAAGCCTGAGAGCTAGGTTTCTTAAATTCAAACCTAGCTGCAGCATTTCCTAGCTGGTTGTTTTAGGGTAAGTTTGCTCACCTCTCTAAACGTCACTTTTCTGGGTGTGAAAAGGAATAATAACCTTCATCTCAGAGGTAAATTCTACAGTTAAGAGAATAAACCAGATGATCTAGGTAAAACATACAGTACTATGTCTGACATAGCAGATGTTCAGTAGTTGTTAGCTATAATATAACTGTTAATCTTAATGACCCATGAACTAGCTGTTAGTGCTATTTTTTCCCCTCCATTTTATAGACGTAGAAACTGTCTACTAAAAAATTAGTCACAACCCGAAAGCAGAGAGTTATTTTATTTAATGGAGTCCTGTTAAGGACTCCGAGCTTGGCAGACAACATCTCAGTAGCCCTGAGAAAACTGCTCAGAGGAAGTGGGAGAGGGAGTCAGGCTATGTATAAGTCTGCAACAAAGGGAGCGGGCAGTCTGAACATCAAAAATTATTATTAAGTAAGGAAAACCACATATCAAGCTAAGGAATTCAGTGTTTTTGTGTATATGGAGCCTCTGGGGTCACTGAATTCATTCCTTTCACATGCACCTCAGGTATCTGGGGCCAAATCCTGTTTTTTGATTGTTTACATCCTTAATTTCTAGTTCACCATAAGAGGTGGCAGCTGTGGCCGATGGCTGCTTCCTGTATCCCTCCCCACCCCCCATCCAAGCTCCTCAGCAGTCACCGCGGCGGGTGATGGCATCTGCTGGGTCGCGGGCATTGTGTTCCCCTTTGGGAGCCCTCATTCACATTTGGAGCCCTGAAATGGCTGATGGCTGTGACATTTCTTGCCGACTGGTATGGCAGGAAATAGTTCATTTCACAGAACTCAGTTCTAGAAAGCCTGAGTAACCTGGAGTGGAACCCAAGCTGTGCAAGCTGTGTGGGGACGGGCAAGGAGCAGTACTGGCCCAGGAAATGGAGTGAAAATGTTAAAAACATGGCGAGGCAGGAAAGAAGGGAGAACAGGGTGATTCTAAAGGGTACTACTGTGATTATTTCAGAAAGAGGCCAGTGTTGTAGAGTGTTCCACAGAAGTAGGTTGGAGATAATTTCCATCATGTGGATATTAATAGATTATATGAACATATGATCCACACGAGTAGATCAGAGGCATTATCTTAGAATTTCAAAATTTTAAGTGGATTTTGGCTTTTATCCACAAATCAAATAAGAAGAGGGGAAGGAGAAGAGATTTAAGATGTGTAGCTAAGAGAGGCCACAGTTGCAAGGCGTGAAGATTAAAAAAGTTAGTACATGGTAGAGACTGAGGGTTCATTTCACTTTTTCCATTGGTTCCATATTTTGTTGCTGTTTTTAAAAAATATTTATTTGTTGGGCAGCATCAGGTCTTAGTTGCAGCATGTAGGATCTTCACTGCACCATGCCAGATCTTTCATTGCATCAGGACTCTCTAGTTGTGGCCGGTGGGCTCTGTAGGTAGGGCACAGGCTTAGTTGGCCATGCCATGTGGGATCTTAGTTCCCCGACTAGGGATTGAACCCACGTCCTCTGCATGGCAAAGCGAATTCTTAACCACTGGACCACCAGGAAAGTCCCTTTTGTTGCTGTTTGATATTTAATTGTAAAGACCATAAGGAAATCAAACTAGTCAATCCTAAAGGAAATCAACCTGGAATATTCACTGGAAGGACTGATACTAAAGCTGAAGCTCCAAAACTTTGGCCACCTGATGTAAAGAGCTGACTCACTGGAAAATACCCTGATGCTGGGAAAGTTGGAGGGCAGGAGGAGAAGGACAGAGGATGACATGGTTGGATGTTATCACCAACTCAATGGATGTGAGTTTGGGCAAACCTCGGGAGACAGTGGAGGACAGGAGAGCCTGGCGTTCTGCAGTCCTTGAGGTGGCAGAGTCAGACACAGCGTAGCGACTGAACAACAACATTTAATACAAGGAATATTGAATTGGTTCTTGTTAACTGAAATTCCTATCACGTGAATGTTTCATACCCTTCAGGGTTTCATTTCTTGCCCCGTTGTGTGGTAGTTTCCTAAAAACAGGTGTTCTTTAGAAAAGTGAGATGGAGGACACATGAAGTGAGGCTTTATGGGCAGGTACCTGGGGACAGGCATGGCTTTCTCTGCTTCAGAGGATTATGCTTTCGAAAGCCTTCCTGTGGCACTGTCTCTCTGCGGTGACTCATTCCCTGCAGCTTATAGTGTGTCTATTAGAAATGGAGCAAGGCCACTTTCTGCATGACCAGCTGAGAGGGAGACTAACCAGCACGTGCTTAAATGTCTGTGGCAAGGAAAATTCTCAATCTGTCAAACGTCTAGACAAGGCTGTCATCTGGCCTTCCCACTGCTGCCGAAGGGGCTGAGTGAAATATGATATCTGAGTTCTGGTCTCTGTGTGATGATCTGCTGGGTAATTCAGGACACCTTTGCCTCTGACTCAGGACACCTAATGAAGTGGGAGGCAACCCTGCCAGTTTTCTGAAACACGCAAAAGAAAGGTCATAAATATTCACTTTCCATCAATTCATATTTAATGTCTCATCTAAATTAAAACCAAATTCTTGCAAGGGCCTAAAAAACTCTTTCAAATTATACTTTCTGATCTAATCCTCTTACAGCCCACTGCATGAATGAGTTTTGACTGTCACAAATACATGATTTGTTATTCAGAAAAGATCCTAAACTTTTTAAGATACAACATCAAAGGCATGATCCATGAAAGACATAATTGATAAACTAGATCTCATTAAAATTTAAAACATCTACTCTGTGAAAGACACTATCAAGAGAATGACAAGGTAAGCTGCAGAAAGGAAGAAAATATTTGCAAAGACACATCTGATAACGGATTATTATCCAAAATATACAAAGAACTCATAAAGCACAACAATAAGAAAATGAACAACTTGATGGGAAAGTGGACAAAAGACCTGAAAAGACATCTCAACAAAGAAGAAACGAAGATGGCAAATAATCATATGAATAATGCTCCTCTCATATGTATCAGGGAAATGCAGATTAAAACAGTGAGCCAACTCTTCACACCTATTCAGTTCAGTACACTTCGGTTGCTCAGTTGTGTCTGACTCTTTGCAACCTCATGGACTGTGGCATGTCAGGCTTCCTGTCCATCACCAACTCCTCATGCTTACTCAAACTCATGTCCACCGAGTTTGTGATTCCATCCAGCCATCTCATCCTCTGTCATCCCCTTCTCCTCCTGCCTTCAATCTTTCTCAGCATTAGGGTCTTTTCCAAAGAGTCAGTTCTTTACATCAGGTGGTCAAAGTATTGGAGTTTCAGCTTCAACATCAGTCCTTCCAATGAACACTCAGGACTGATTTCCTTTAGGATTGACTTGTTGGATCTCCTCAAATTCCAAGAGACTCTCCTCCAACACCACAATTCAAAAGAATCAGTTCTTCAGTGCTCAGCTTTCTTTATAGTCCAACTCTCACATCCATACATGACTACTGGAAAAACCATAGTNTAGGGTCTTTTCCAAAGAGTCAGTTCTTTACATCAGGTGGTCAAAGTATTGGAGTTTCAGCTTCAACATCAGTCCTTCCAATGAACACTCAGGACTGATTTCCTTTAGGATTGACTTGTTGGATCTCCTCAAATTCCAAGAGACTCTCCTCCAACACCACAGTTCAAAAGAATCAGTTCTTCAGTGCTCAGCTTTCTTTATAGTCCAACTCTCACATCCACACAAGACTACTGGAAAAACCATAGCTTTGACTAGATGGACCTTTGTTGGCAAAGTAATGTCTCTGCTTTTTAATATGCTCTCTAGGTTTGTCACAGCTTTTCTTCCAAGGAGCAAGCGTCTTTTAATTTCATGGCTGCAGTCACCATCTGCAGTGATTTTGGAGTCTAAGAAAATAAATTCTCTGTTTCCATTGTTTCCCCATCTATTTGCCATGAAATAATGGGACTGGATGCCATGATCTTTGCTTTCTGAATGTTGAGTTTTAAGCCAACTTTTTCACTCTCCTCTTTCACTTTCACCAAGAGGCTCTTTAGATCCTTGTTGCTTTCTGCCATACGGGTGGTATCATCTGCATATCTGAGGTTATTGATATTTCTTCTGGTAATCCAGCTTGTGATTCATTCAGCCCAGCAATTCTTATGATGTATGTATATAAATTAAATAGCAGGCTAAATATATACTAGCTTTGATGTACTCCTTTCCCTATTTGGAACCAGTCTGTTGTTCCATGTCCATTCTAACTGTTGCTTCTTGACCTGCATATAGGTTTCTCAGGAGGCAGGTCAGGTGGTCTGGTACTCCCAAGATGAAGAATTTTCCACAGTTTGTTGTGATCCACACAGTCAAAGGTTCTGGTGTAGTTAATAAAGCAGAAGTAGATGATTTTCTGGAACTCTATTGCTTTTTCTATGACCCAACGGATTTTGGCAATTTGCTCTCTGGTTCCTCTGCCTTTTCTAAATTTATCTTGAACATCTGGAAGTTCACAGTTCATGTACTGTCGAAGACTGGCTTGGAGAATTTTGAGCATTACTTTGCTAATGTGTGAGATGAGTGCAATTGTGTGGTAGTTTGAGCATTCTTTGGCATTGCCTTTCTTTGGGATTGGAATGAAAACTGATCTTTTCCAGTCTTGTGGCCACTGCTGAGTTTTTCAAATTTGCTTGCATATTGAGTGCAGCACTTTCACAGCATCATCTTTTAGGATTTGAAATAGCTCAACTGGAATTCTATCACCTCCTACACCTATTAGGGTGGCCAAAATCCAGAACACTGACACTACCAAATAAATGCCCAGGAGGATGTGAAGCAAAAGGAACTCGGAATATGACTTAGCATTTTCGTACCAAACTAAGCATACTCTTACTCTGTGAATCAGCAGTCTTGCTCCTGGTATTTACTCAAATGAACTGAAAATTATGTCCACACGAAACCCTGCACATGGACATTAACAGCAACTTCATTCAGAATGGCCCAAACTAGGCAGCAATCAAGATGTCCTTTAGTTGTTATTCTTGTTGTTGTTGTTGTTCAGTCACTCAGTTGTGTCCAACTCTTTGTGACCCCATGGACTGCAGCACACCAGGCCTCCCTGTTCATTACCAAATCCCGGAGCTTACTCAAACTCATGTCCATTGAGTCAGTGATGCCATCCAACCATCTCATCCTCTGTCGTCCCTTTCTCCTCCTGTCTTCAATCTTTCTCAGCACCAGGGTCTTTTCCAAGGAGTCAGTTCTTCACATCAGGTGGCCAAAGTACTGGGGATTCAGCTTCAGCATCAGTCCTTCCAATGAATATTTAGGATTGAATTCCTTTAGGATAGACTGGTTTGATCTCCTTGCTGTCCAGGTGAATGGAAAAATCACCCTTGGTATATCTAAGCAATGGAATATGATTCAGCACTAAAAAGAAATGAGCTATTAAACCCTGAAAAGTCATGGAGAGACTTTCAATAGATATTGCTAGTAGAAGATATCAATCTGAAAAGGCCGAAAACTATAAGATTTCAAGTATACCACATTCTGGAAAAGGGAGAATGATGGAGACAGTTAAAAGATCAGTGATTGCCATGGGAGACGGCTAGAGGGGAGGGATGAGCCAGTGGAGCTCAGAGGATTTTCAGGCCAAGGATGGTACTCTGTATGATACTATAATTGCAGATACATGTTGTTATACATTTGCTGAAACTCACTGAATTTGCAGCTCTAAGAATGAACCCTAAAATTGTTGACTACGATTTGGCCCTTGCCTTGGGTTCTTGCCATCTACCTCTACAAGGATGACATCATGTGCTGCTGCAGCTGCTGAACTTCAACACTTCTTGAAGGAGTTCAGAGTGGAGAGCAGAAATGAGGCACTCTGTGCTCAGGGGATAAACTGGCAGAGCAACTCTTCAGATAATTAGATGTTCTCAGTAACTGATTTTATGAGCCCAGTTCTTGTATCTCCCCATATCTAGAAAAGCACTAAAATCCTTCCTGGTGACACTGTTGCTTGTGACTAGGAAAGGCTTCACGAGACTAATAGAAACCTTCTGGAAAATATGTGCTTGATTGCATGTACTCCCCCTTCAAAAAAAATCACATCTATACTGACCTCCCACCTCCCCCCAACCACAACCTCTTTGGAGCAGTTTTTCAGAGTTATCTGAGGTGCAGTCTCCCAGGCTGGAATCCTTATTTTGCCCCAAATAAAACTTAACTTGCAACTCTCATATTGTGCAATTTTTTTTTTTTNTACTCAGATCAACTCCATCTCTATGGTTCACGGTTTACTCACTTGCAAATCCAAGAGCAGAATAAACTAAGTTCTAGAATAATAAGATTTTTATGGACAATAGACAAACAACTCAGTCACGTTTGACTCTTTGTGACCCCATGGACTATAGCCTGCCAGGCTTCTCTGTCCATGGAATTCTCCAGGCAAGAATACTAGAGTGGGCAGCCATTTCCTTCTCCAGGGGATCTTCCCTACCCAGGCATGGAACTCAAGTCTCCTCTCTGTTGCAGGCCAGTTCTTTACCATCTGAGTCACCAGGGAAGCTCAGATAAACAACTTTTTAAAATTGACTTCTGGACTTAAGAATGCATTTCACATTTATTGAAATTCATAATCCAAGCAATAAAAGTAATAAGGAAAAGGACTTTTCTAAGAGAGACATGATCTGTTTTCATTTCCTTTTTATATTTGCCACTGGTTGGGGCAGATAGTTCTGTGTATTCTTGTGTGGGCATACACCTGGTAATGGATTTGAGATGAAAAATCAATCTCTCATAAGAAAGCTCTTCTTATCATATTTTCTGTACACCTATACCCTCTTTCATTTGAGATCCAACTTTGAATAAACACTGCTCTCAGCCAAGGACGAGCAAAGCCCGAATTAGTCATCATTGTCTTTTTCCACCCACATGGAAGAAGCTCACACCCTTTCGCCTCCACATTGCCCTATATTATTTTCAAACTCTTTCTTTATTTAGGGAGCTTCAGCCCAGCTTCCAAGACTCCTAAATGATCTCTGAGCACAAACTATAACAGACAGGTAGAGTTCTCCAACAAGGTTCTACGTTTCTGTCTGTGAGTGGTATTGACTTCAAGAACAAACAGGTAGCTTGAAATACTCTACAGCCTGATTGTCATAAATCCACTCTAGACACTCAGCATATAGGCAACATCTCCATCCATGGATAGTTAGAGGCTGACACATTGTGGCCACTTCCTGTTCTGGCTGATGTGTCAGGCATTTCAGGTACATTTTCTTGCTTAGGAGAACTTTGGGATCTTATGTCTCATGAAGAGACCTTAAGGTTGGGGATGTAGATTGGGAGTCTGAGATTTAAAGTTGCAAACTATTATATATGTGTGTATAAATGGTGTGCTATCATATAGCACAGGGAACTATATTCAATATCCTGTGATAAATCATAATAGAAAAGAATAGAAAAAGAATTACATATTATATATGTATAACTGAATCATTTTACTGCAGAAATTAACACAACATCGTAAATCAACTGTGCATGTTAAGTCACTTCAATTGTGTTCGATTCTTTGTGACCCTACAGACTGTAGCCCGCCAGGCTTCTCTGTCCATGGGATTCTCCAGGCAAGCATACTGGAGTGGGTTGCCATGTCCTCCTCTGGGAGATCTTCCCCAATCCAGGGACTTGACCTGCGTCTCTCCTGTCTCCTGCATTGGTTCTTTACCACTAGCGCCACCTGGGAAGCTCAAACTATACCTCAGTTTAAAAAAAGGAGTTATCGTTGGCCATTAACACACACATATACACACAGGTACTAGACTTTATCTCTGAGTTAGAATGCTGATCTCAACCCTCTCCTAATTTTACCATCCAACTTTCATTAGACTGACTTTTTGCCTCTATTTCCTCTGCCAGAAAATTTTTGACAATGATGACAATTTTAGGTAACAATTAAGAGCCTTGTATAGCTCCGATTTCCAAAAGCTGAAGCCTTTGATTCTATCAGGGAAAATGGTCCCACCAACAATGAATTTCCAAAATTTCCTTTGGCATCACCATAAGTCTCTGCTGCTACTCCATAGAAATGTGTTCAGTCTGCTACCTAATTTTTTGCTAATGATTTGGGGGAAGAAACCAGGACTATGAAGCAATAGATTTTTTGTTTAGAGCACAATGAAACTCTATTGATGGTACAAAACTATTGATAAGCTACGTAAGTATTTAAACCAAACACTGTCTTATGTTTGTGCAACAGTATTTACGATCTCTGGGACTTCTTTCTCCAGTTAAAGGTTGTTGCCTTTTGTAGGAGAAAAGCTAAATTGTCAGCATACTTGGGAGCATTTTGCTTGCCCCCTTTGTTTGCATGACTAAGTTGAGTATTGGGCTTTGCATGACATTCTCTGGATTAAAAATAACGAGTTCAACTGGTTGCATTCCAAGGATGAAACTTGTAAACACAATGCATCAGTTCATGAGAAACATGCCTATTTTCATGCAAAACTTAAACCAAATAAAGCTTAAAAATAGTTTAGTGCTGGTTTTCTTTTTAGGAAATTAACAAACAGCCCGCCCTTCAGCAGTTTGGAAGTTAAACCCCCTTCCCTCCAACAGGATAAAAACATAATTTGCTTATCAAATTGGATAGAACTTATTTGGGGAGTCGGCGGGGGGGGGGATGGTTCTCATGTTCATCTTAGTTCATCAGTTAGTTTTGAAATCAGAAGCAATCACCAACCATGTGAGTGCTTTAAGCCTTGGGAAAGTCGTGACCTAGATGTGATGTGTACAACCTTGAGTAGATGGAACAAGGCTGAGGATACCATTTAAACCAAGATTGCATTTGTATTAATAACATGCATCTGGTTCTGCCCCAAGCCAGCCTTCATTCTCACTGGGTTTTTATTCTCACATCAGAAGGAGAAGAAGTTCACTTCCACATTGTACCCCCACCCCAAACCTATTCTTGAGAGACAGCACAAAACCCCATCTTTTCCATTTTAACGAGGCCTATGTCTTTTTTGCTTCTCTCTGTAGGAAAGGAGGTTAAAATATTTTTCCCAGACACATTAAATGGCGTGACTTGCAAATGGTTTTCACTGTTCCATTTACATAATCTATGAAACATTCATAGTATTTGTGTCTCAAGAGAAAACAGAAATTCAATTATACTAAAATTTCCATCAGGGTATTATATAATAAGCTAACAATTTTCTTATTGTGTTTTTTACTTATTAGTAGAAAGATGTGTCAGAAAAAAATCAGTGAACATACAATGAAATAATTGTTTTAAGTGTGAAACGTGAATAAAAGTATTAGTCACTCAGTCATATCTGACTCTTTGAGAACCGCATGGAATATCGCCTATCAGGCTCCTCTGTCCATGGAATTCTTCAGGCAAGAATATTGGAGCGGGTTGCCATTCCCTTCTCCAGGAGATCTTCCTGACCCAGGGATCAAATCCAGGTCTCCTGCATTGCAGGTGGATTCTTTACTGTCTGAGCCACCATGAAAGCCCATCACAAGTGTAATGCTTAATAAACATAATGTCTTATCCTCTAATACAATGATCAAAATTTGAATTAACTCTATATAATTTTGATGAGCTCATAGGTGACATGATTTTCATTTTTAAAATTTTTAATTGGAGGATAATTGCTTTACAATATTGTGTTGGCTTCTGCCATACAACAGGGTGAATCAGCCAGAAGTATACATACATCCCCTCTCTCTTGAACCTTCCTCCACCCCACCTCACCCCTAATTTTGGTGAGCTTATAGATGACATTTTGAATGATTTCTTTCAGTTCAGTTAGTCGCTCAGTTGTGTCCTACTCTTTGCGACCCCATGAATCGCAGCACGCCAGGCCTCCCTGTCCATCACCAATTCCCAGAGTTCACGCAAACTCACGTCCATCGAGTCGGTGATGCCATCCAGCCATCTCATCCTCTGTCGTCCCCTTTTCCTCCTGCTCCCAATCCCTCCCAGATTTCTTTCAGCAGAAACCAGAAATTGTAACTGAAAGCACACAAACTCTTTGGAATCACATTTTCTGTATGATCTTTTCTTTCAGATCATGATTTACAAGAGATTTGCTGTAGGTCTCTTTCCTTGGGCAAGATTAAGATTCTCTCTGGTTTGTGTGCTAAGATTGTGTACTAAAAATTTATTGAGAAGGGTTCCCAAGATCAACACCACGAGGAGTGAAGGAAGATCAGGGCAAAGGAAGGAATGGAACTGTGACGTTAGTGTCTCTCCTACAGGAAGCCCTGGAGCTGAGACAGCTTTGTCCTTCCTTGAACGAAGAAGTCAGGACATTGTGCACCCTCTCTTCTTCCCCACCCCTACTTGGCATGCCCCTTTCCCGCAGACCCATGAAAGGGGGCTTGTCTTTGGGTAAGGTGGCAATCTAGCCCTCACTCTCTCCCTAGTTTCCTCTTTGACATGGACTTCATTCCTTGCTTCTCCTACAACTTTGGACTTGACGTCTCCACGGGGCAGTTCCCTTGGGCATCTCAAAGCTGAACTCTGATTTTTCCCACCAGAATGAGTCCTTCCTTTTATCTTTATTTCTGTCCCTTTAAGGGCACTTCGTTTGTTTTTTTTTTCCCATCCTTCTCATAAGAAACCCAGAGACACGTTTTAACATCATCTTCTATTATTCTATCATTCTGTCACCACATCGAAGAGGTTTGACCACCAAAATGTATCCCAGATTTGTCCACTTTTCCTCCCCCTCCTCCACTGACGACGTCACATCAACCCAGCCAGCATCTCTCAGCTGGACTGCTGCAACTGCTTCCAGACTGACATCCTGGTCCATTCTCTTCTCCTGCCCCCTCCCATTCATCATGAGCCCAACCCAGGTCACTATATCATCTGTTGCTTGAAACCCTTCAAGGTTTACCACTGTACTCATTTGAAGTGAGCCCTTTCTTACCTCTCCACCCTGTCCCTTCCCCTTTTGTAAGTGTTTTTTCCACTTAACACTGTCAAGTGCCAGGCTCTCTCTGATGGAGGGATCAGGTGGTTATGTGGAGAGCCACCATCACCTGGGACTGCAGCTTAGAGGCCAATCTGGATTGGATGGAAGTGAAATCCAGTCTTCTGCTCCAAGCCATTTTCTTAAGGAACATACTTCATTCTAAAGGGAAACCCTTTTCTTTCAACATCACTGCTTTCTCCAAACCCTACAAAATAGTACATCAGAATCAAATCTCAAGTTCAGGTCGTCCGTGTAGATTTGCTGTGCTGTAGGATGGATTTAATAAATCCTCAGGTCTTTGAGAAGCTGTTAGGTGGTAAAATAGCTTTCACTAGGGATGTAATTAAATTCCTCTTCTGTGAAGTCTGGTCTCTAACAATGTCGCTACAAATAATCCCTCTCTCAGCTTGATACTGGCATAAACAAATATCAGAAAATATCTAAAGTCTTTTGTTTCTATAATGGCCTGTGTTTTTTTTTTTTAAGCTGAGAACAAGCCAAAGGTAGGAAGAGCAAGACTAAGAAAAGAAAAAAAACCTCTGAACCTGTAAGATTAGAATAAAACTCTAGAAATAGCTAATACAAGAAGGTGTAGGGAGTGTTCTTTCGGAAAGTATGTTGATAGTCATCTGCTAATTCAGTAACCTTCAAACTATAGCTTTACTAGCTTTAAAAAGCATCATCGGCCAATAAGGTCAGCAGATTGTATCAACGTCCATTTAAAGTTGTGACATTGTTCTTTGTTATGCAAATACCATCCTTAGGGAAAACTGACAGAGGGGTCTCATAGGATCTCTCTGTTTCTTTCAAGTGCATCTTACCTAATAATATATGTGTGTATATATGTATATACATACACATATATAATTCCTTTATCCCAAAACAAAGCAATTTTAAAGTATCATCTAAATAAACTGATAAGAGTTTGACAGACAGATCTATATGAAGAAAGAAAGTGAAAGTGAAGTCACTCAGTCGTGTCCAACTCTTTGCGACCCCATGGACTGTAGCCTACCAGAATCCTCCGTCCATGGGATTTTCCAGGCAAGAATATTGGAGTGGGTTGCCATTCCTTCTCCTGGAGATCTTCCCAACTTAAGGATTGAACCCAGGTTTCCCTCATTGTAGGCAGACATGTTACTGTCTGAGCCACCAGGAAAGTTCAACTTCTTCATCCTCTGCAATAGCCAACATAGTTAGTTGGGTAAATGTGTAACTGTGTCTTTTCATCTCAAGCTCACATTTTATTCTGAAGCATTACAATTATTCTTAAAAACTGCCTCTCACCCCTGAAAAGCAAACATTGTTTTTGCAAAAAGGAAAGGCTCTTTTTAAAAGCAATTATAGTAAATGCATTTATCTAATCTCAACATTTTTTCCATCCAAAGTTACAAAATTTTCAGTTTTACCTAGATGCTGCCCATGAAAATAAAATGCATTAAACTACACAAAACAACTAAAAACTTACCTCCATATTTTTCACTAGAATTTAGTTTGTTGGTTTAATCAACCAAAAAATATTTTAAGCTCTGAACTAACAAACTGAAGTACACTGTGTCTGTTTTCTTACATTTTTTAAGGTGTTATAATGAATAATTTATAAAATAAAGATTTTTTAAAGATCACTTTGGCTTTTAAATACTTTTAATTATTTTTACAATACAAATATTGAGTATCTTTTCAAAGTAATATGTGGATTTCTTCTCTTGTTACTTTTCTAAATTTTTTATAATTAGTGAAACTTTGAGATATACATTCACATTCAATTATAAAAAAAAATACAGAGGGATCCCATGTAATTATTACTGTTTATCCCAAAGGCAACATCTCATAAAAGAATGGCATAATATCACAACCAGGAAGCTGAAACAGATACAATCTGCTGATCTCACTTAGATTTCTTCAGTTTTACTAGTATTAATTTGTTTGTGTGTATATGTCTATTTCCATACACAAATGTAATATATATATATATATTTTTTAAATTCCATTAAGTGTTCAACCAGAAGGACATGGAACTTCATTTGTGTTACTGCTTCTGGGAAGAGGAGATTTTTTTAGGCACAGAAAACAGACTCCATCCTAGATGTGCTGTTCCCCTGTGATAGCATGAAAATATTCCACAGGGCTCTACAAAGAGCAATCGGCCACCGCAGAAAACACAGGATGGCTTTGGTGGTTTTTTAAATAGATCCAACCTTCCAGTGAACAAATCCAAACAATTTTCTAAAAATAATAGATTGTTGATGTTTTATTATTTATTTATTATTTAATTGGAGTATAGTTGATGGAAGATCTCCTGCAGAAGGAAATGGCAACCCATTCCAGTATTCTTGCCTGGAGGACTCCATGGACAGAGGAGCCTGGTGGGCTACAGTCTACGGAGTCGCAAAGAGTCAGACACAGCTGAGTGCCTGAGCACACACATAGTTGATTTACAATGTTGTGTTAGTTTTAAGAGGACAGCAAAGTGATTTAGTTCTATAACACATGTATAATGTTTGTCAGATTTCTTTCATTATTGTTTTTATAAGATATTAAGTAGAGTTTCCTGTGCTATACAGTAGGTCCTTGTTGTTTATCTACTTTGTATATAGTAGTGTGTATCTGTTAATCCCAACCTTCTAATTTATCTCTCCTCCCCTTCTACATTGGAAACCAGGGTTTGTTTCCTATGTCTGTGGATCTATTTCTGTTTCTACATAAGTTCATATGAATCCATTTTTAAGATTCCACATGTAAGTGATATCATATGATATTTGTCATTAATGAAAAACACAGAACTATGAAAGGTTAGGAGAATAAAGATGAAGAATGCATTCCCTGCAAAGAATGATGATTGCTTATATCTCAGGGTCCTCAGCTTAAATTAACACACACATACACACACACACGCACACACACACACAACACGAACATACACATACCTACATGTGGACACGTCTTTCACGCACAAAAAGGCCAAGGGCCAAAGACAAAACCAAACACCCCAGCTAGAGTGGTGGTTTTCCCAAGTCGCAGATACTGTAACTCCTGTAATAAATGGAAAAAACAAAAAAAGGATTTTTGTTGGCAAAGTGAGGAGGATGGTGATTATTTTCTCAGGAAAAAAAGGTTAGATGTCATATTTCCCCCTGTTTTAACACTAATGAAAGAGCATTTAGAAAAACAAGATGCTTAAATCTCATTAGGATAGGTAATCTCGTGTTAGCTTAACAGTTAAACCCTGAATCTGTTTGCCCCAGAACTTTTTCCACCAGGATGTGTCATTATCACTTGATATGATTTTCCCACCAGCCTTTTTTCTTTCCATGCTTCCTCTAGTAGATATGCTAAAGAGTAAAAAATAGGAAGAAATACAAAAAAATAAAAACAAGAAAAGAAGGATCTAGAATGAACTGTTCACATAAGCCAGCCCATTTGAGCTTTTCATTCATCTTGGAACAATCTGAGACTTCATGCTGTGAAGTAAAGAGGATGAACCACAGAAAACAGACCCATGGGCTCTCAGAGGTCTGCAAATGATGGAGTTTCAGGAGGAATTCATGACACATATCTACTTCTGGTGCTGGGTCCTGATCCATTGCTCTGTGAGCCTCTGTTGTTTTGTGTTTGAACTTTCAGTTGAAAGTTGAGTGAGAGAAGTCCTCAGGTTTTGTGAATTCCCGGTATCTGTGAAGCGGAACTGGGAACTTTTGTCTGCCCGCCGTGCAAGAGTTGCCTAGCCAGGGAAGGTGTTCTGAACCTTTTCTGTTCAGACCCAGGGATTTTGAAGCCCACAGAGAGGTTCACAGGATGAGTTCAGAGGATTCTTCTCTTTGCACTCAGAGATGGACACCCTGCCAGCAGCCGGGTCACGAAGGCCAGGCGCTGCACTTGAGTGTGTCGGCACAAGAATCTCTGAATTTGTCAGCAGGACATAACTCTGCATTAATCATCAGAGAGAGGAACCTTTAAAAACCATCCACTCGACACATCATTGGCGCAGCGATTTGTAAGCCAACGGCATCTTTTTTCGCTTATGTGGACATGGAGGCTTTTCCAGTGATGGCAAAACCAAGCACCGGCTGATGGTCGCCAGGCAGCGCGTGGGAGCCTGAAGTCAGGGTTTCCCCCTGGCCTCGGCAGAACTGGCTCGTGGAGGAGATGGACCTGTTTTTGATTAGCCCGGTTCACCCAGTTCCAAAAAGGAGCCTGGCTCTTGCTCAACCTGGCAACAGAATTTTTTAGAAACATCGGTTTCAGACAGCATCCCAGAGCAGCACTCAGAAGAAAGATCTTCCTGTGGGGGCGGGCTGGGGGCCGGACAGAGCGGGAAAAGCCCCTCTTCCGGTACACACAGCGTCTCCTAGTGAGGACTTAGTCTCTGGCCTGAAACACAAGGTTTTGTGGCTCACCTCTCCATTAGCAAGTTCCTGCTGCCATTTACATTTACTTACAGGGACACTTCAACCAAACTGATCTGGATAATAAATGAAAGCGAGAGACTCTTAGTTTCCGAGGCACTGCAGCTGAAAACCATATCTCTTCAACCCATAGAAGCCTCAGCTCATGTCCGGAATCAGAGGCTAGATTTAGGCTTATCTCTGCCCCACAGGCTGGACAGGCCTTCACAATGCCAGGCCAGGAGCGGCATTCCCAGGGAGGGGGGATGTTTAATGGCTGCTGGGGGTCAGTAGGGCAGGGCTCGGAGGCTGTGACACAGACAGCTAAGCCCCTGGTCTCCTCTCTCCTTGGGTCTCCTTTCTATTCCTGGACAACTGCATCTTTATTCCTGCAGAATCTCTGTTTGAAGCTTGCATGAGTGAACACACACACACACACACACACACACACACACACACACACCAGAAAACACACACACACAACTGCATCTTTATTCCTGCTGAATCTCTGTTTGAAGCTTGCATGAGCGAATACACACACACACACACACACACACCAGAAGACACACACACACAACTGCATCTTTATTCCTGCTGAATCTCTGTTTGAAGCTTGCATGAGTGAAAACACACACACACACACACACACCAGAAAACACACACACACAACTGCATCTTTATTCCTGCTGAATCTCTGTTTGAAGCTTGCATGAGCGAACACACACACACACACACACACTCACCAGAAGACACACACACACAACTGCATCTTTATTCCTGCTGAATCTCTGTTTGAAGCTTGCATGAGTGAACACACACACACACACACACACACACACACCCCAGCAAACCTTCTGTTAGTCTGTAAGCGTCAAAGCTGATATCTGATCCTGCAGTGACCTGCTGATGACAATGTTTCCACAAAAATGTGGAAAAATAAAAGTATATCTTTTTCTTCCCTGGTTTTTCTCAAATAAGCATTTATAATTATTATTTATAATGTTTATTATAAATAAGCATCAAGATATTAACTCTTGATGTTACAGAAAACATTATAAATGCTTAGAGGTACTAATATAAAATGCTGATTTCTGGCTTAAAGAGTGATACACTATAGTACTTGATAGAAATATACTGTATGACCTTCCCTGGTGTCTTGGATGGTAAAGAATCTGCCTTCAATGCAGGAGACCTGGATTTGATCCCTGGGTTGAGAGGATCCCCTGGAGAAGGGAATGGCAACCCATTCTATTATTCTTGCCTGGAGAATTCCACGGACAGAGGAGCCTGGTGGGCTACAATCCATGGGGTCACAAAGACTCAGACACAACTGAGCAATGAACACTTTCACTTTTATAGTACCTTAAGCGTTCAGGCAACTAGAACCAGAGTTTCTGGGTTCGAACCTAATTCTGCCACTTACTAAAGATGGAATTCTGGTGAAGTTGCTTGTTATTAGGTTAACTCATACCTGGGTTTCCTTATTTGTGCAAGGGGCCTAATGTCACCAAGACTTACCTGAGGGGCAGTTATGAAGACTAGTACAGACGGAGGGCTTTGAACCCTGCCTGGCCTATGGCCGATCAGTCTGTTACTGTTTATTGACTACTATTGACTAAAGCAGTGCAGGCAGGCTCCTGTGGACACACTTAAGCATCAAGCCACTGTTGACAACATGTCACTGTTTTCAAACTACAAGCCCATCAATTATGCTGTTACCCAATCTTCATTACGAGTCTCCTGTTGAGTGTGCTGTCCATCAATACCTTTATCTACTGGCTGCAAAAATGAGTCTCAGGAAAGGTGTTTCAGATGCAAACTTCACAGTCAGAGTGAACCTTGGCTTTCCAACCTTTGGACCAGCACTCTTCCAGTAACTTTGAGATATTCAGCATACTTTGCTGTTAATGTAAATTATAATTATGGTATTCTTTGCTGTATAGTAAGGTGTCATCTAGTACTCATAAAAATAAATCAGTTCCATTTTTCATGCAAATACAAAAGAGCCCCTAGAAAGATTTGTACACCCAAACTGAGCAATGATTTTGAAACTGTGGATCACAACACTTTAGTGGATAATCACATCAGTGTAGTGAGTGGTAACCAGCATTTTTAAAGAAAAATAAAATAAGATAAATTATGCTCTAATAAAATGGCAAATACCAAAGTGAAAGTTTAGTCATTCAGTGGTATCCTACTCTTTATGCCCCCATGGACTGCAGCCTGCCAGGCTCCTCAGTCCATGAGATCCCCCAGGCAAGAATACTGGAGAGGGTTGTCATTTCCTTCTTCAGGGGATCATCCAGACCAAAGGATAGAACCAGGTCTCCTGCATTGCAGGTGCATTCTTTACTATCTGAGCCACCAGGAAAGCCCTAGAAAATATCAAGGTACTGTATTATTTGGTGAAGCTTTTATTTTAGCTATTTTTCTTTATGTGTGATTACTAGGTTGTAATATAAAGCACATATAATTTTAAGTGTATTTTTCACACGCATTAGGATGGCTATATTTGAAAAAAAAAAAAACAAAACCCATGGAAAATTACAAGTGTTGGCAAGGATGTGAAGAAATTGGAAAACCTGTACATAACTGGTAAGAATGTAAAATGATGCAGTTGTGAAAAATAGCTGAGCATTTTCTCAAAAAGTCAAGCATAGAATTATCATGTGACTCAGTGATTCCCAGGTGGCTCAGGGGTAAAAATCTGCCCGTTAATACAGGAGACACAAGAGACATGGATTCGATCCCTGGGTCCGTAAGTTCCCTTGGAGTAGGAAATGACAACCTGCCCCAGTTTTCTTGTGTCTGGAAAATTCCATGGACAGAGAAGCCTGGTGGGCTACAATCCACAGGGTTGCAAAGAGTTAGACGTGACTGAGCACACCCACACACATGCCGGTGATTCCACCCTTCAGGAGGATTGAAAATATGTGTGCAGACAAATACTTATATTCAAATATTCACAGCCCCACTCGTAGAAACATAGCCCCAAAGTAGAAACAAACCAAAAGTCATCAGCAGATGAAAGGATAAACGAGATGTGGAATAGCCATATACTGAATTGTTATTCAGTCACACAAAGGAATAAAGTATTGATAGATGTCACAACATAGATAAACCTCAAAAACTTTAGGATAAGTGCAAGAGGCCAGACATAAAAGCTCCATAATGTGTAGTTCCACTTACATGGAATATCCAGAATAGGGACAGCCATAGAGATGAGAAGCAGATTAGTGGTCATGAGAGGCTAGAAAGTTTAGGGGGCCATTTAACTGGTGCAGTGTCCTGGGGGCGATGACAAGTTTTGAAACCAGAGAGACATCATGGTTGCATAACAGTGTGAATGTACTAAATACACTGAATTATATACTCTAAAAAGAAATAGAGATTGGAATACTTTTCAAACTATTAAAAAAAAAAACACCTATCAAATCCAACTAGGATCACACCAAAAGTATTCAGTGTCCTAATTAAATAAGCTCCCATTGGCTAAGAATAGAGCAATTAGAGCATCGATAAATATCACAGTGCAGAGCATTGACATGTATCAACTAGGTTTCGTGTTTGGTTACCTCTGAGGATATTAGCAAGCCAACTCATTGTGCTTGTCATTGAACGGAAAGAATCGAGCATGCATCCTATCTTTCCAAGGGTCCGGGCAATGATGTCAAAGCAGTAAACACCAAACAGAGTCAACCAGACAGTATCTATTTCCTGGTGGAAGTAAGTAATATAATCTCTGAAGAACTCTTGGGGAAAAAAGAAAGAAAATAACTGAAACCCAATCAAGAATCTAGATAAAACTACCATTTTACTGGAAGTACAGGTGATGGAGGGACAAACCTGTTGATTGACACCATGAGGATGCAGTCAGCAAATCCACACAGTCGGAAACTGTTCTGGACTGTTGGGGAGTGGAGAGCTTATAAATAGAGATTTCAATAACTGCTAAGTCAAGTCTTAGGGTTCGATCCCTGGGTTAGAGAAGATCCCTTGGAGAAGGGAAAGGTTACCCACTCCAGTATTCTGGTCTGGAAAATTCCATGGACTATCCAGTCCATGGGATCACAAAGAGTTGGACACAACTGAGCAACTTATACTCACTCATTCACTCACTCAAGTCAAATCAACTCTTCTGTGTGAACCTTACCTGGATCCTGATTCAAAGAAACAAACTACAAAAACCATAAACAGAACAATTGTGTGTGTGCTAAGTTGCTTCAGTGGTGTCTGACTTTCTACAACCCTATGGACTATAGCCCACCAGGCTCCTCTGTCCAGGGGATTCTCCAGGCAAGAATACCGGGGTGGTTTCCATGCCCTCCTCCAGAGGATCTTCCGGACCCAGGGATTGAACCCTCCTTTCTTACTGTCTCCTACATTGGCAGGTGAGTTCTTTACCATTAGCACAATCTGGGAAGTTCCAAATAGTTCAATTAGGGGAATGTGAATACTAACTGTGTATTTGATAATAATGTGGAATTACTCGTTGGCAGGATGGGGGAAGGTGGCAGTTATTGATATTGTGATTATGTTTAAAAAGGGAATCCTTGTTTTTTTTTAAATATACATGGAGAAATACTCACAGATAATATGACATGAGATCTGAAATGTGCTTTAAAATAAATCGGAGGGGGTAGGTATTGGGTGGGAGCACAGAGAAAAAAGATTAGCCGTGAGATAATTACTGAAGCTAGGTAATTAGTGACTGATGGATTATTATCTCTACTTTTGAACATATTTGGAATTTCCCAATATAAAAAATGTTAAAGGTATGAAAACAAAAAAAATATTGTAAATAAAGCACTCAAAAAAGAAACTGCTAATAGCAATTAGTTAAAAGATTAAAGACTTAATAGTCATAGGAAAATATTACAGATTTTCAAATAATCATTTCAAGAGTGATAAACCATCTGGCGAACAAAATTTATCCATCTAAGGAACACAATGAAATCTTTGTTTATGTTAACTATGTGCCTGTTGGCTGACTTTTTGAAAAAGCCATTTTGAAAAATCCTTTGCAAAGTAACTAGAGAATTGAATATGGCAAAAAGCGTGACGAACTATGAAGTTGGACCTTTACCAAGTCAGACATAAGATATATAATCCAAGCTCCAGCATGAAAACTAACCTAATCACCTAAATGGATGAGACATGTGATATTTTCTGTTATATTTGCACAATCAAAAAATTTTAAAACAGATGTATTTATTTGTATAGTTCCCTTTGAAACTGATGGAAAAACACAGAAGGACTTAAACATGCATCCCTGACATAAATGTGGTTCAGAATCTAGAGATGATCTTGCATTCCTGCATATCAAGGAACTCATTCATTTACTGGTTCGCCATCAGCTCATTTCTTTAAACGTGGCTGTCAGGACTGCAGGAACCTTATAAAGAAAAACCTCGGAGACAGTCCATCCCCACTGAGATTTTGCAAACTAAACTTCCTTTAATAATTCTTTCACACGCCTAAAGAATTCCCTCTAGAATATTGACTTACCCAGTTGAGAGAAAGAAGAAAGACACTCATGCCGTGTTTTATATTTATTCAGAGTCACTTGGAAAACCATTAAGTGGTACCACATGGGCATGTGGGCATGCTACAATGAAGTGGTCTTTGTGCCTTTATGTCTGTAGGAGGCAGAGCCATGGAAAGCACTGGATGGACAGAGGGATACTCTGCTACTTAACTAGCTGCTTGATCGTGAGCGGGTCCTACTTTCCTCATCTGTAAATTAAGACTCCAAGAGTAGAACAGGAAAACAGAGGGAGGGTCTTGCAATTTAACCATTCATTGCAGGTTTTATGCTAGTGAGCTGGACCATGCTTGGCTCAACTTTTTATCAATAATAGCAAACAGTCAATGTCCATGAATTTCCAAGTACTCTGTTCAGTACTAGGATGGAGAAAGATAAATTAAAACACTCCTTCCCTCAAACTCATTCGGGTAAACAGGCAGTTAAGTCATATAGAACAATGTTTTAAAATAATATCTCAGGGTAGTGTTTGTTTGCTCTAGATCTTGAAGAATGAGTTGAGTATTGCTAGCAGCTTCCCTGCTGGCTCAGACAGTAAAGAGTCTGCGGGCAATGTGAAAGACCCAGGTTTGATCCGAGTCAGGAAGATTTCCCTGAAGAAAATGACAACCCACTCCAGTATTCTTGCCTGGAAAATCCCATAGACAGAGGAGCCTGGCGAGCTACAGTCTATGAGGTTTCGAAGAGTCAGACACAGCTGGGCGACTAACGCACAGAGCAGAGAAGAGGGGATGAGTATGAGATGGACAAAAGTATATTCAGGGGCAAGGAGAGGCTCAGAGACAGAGTTTAAGAAAATCCAAGACTTTGAGTAAATGTCCCAAAGTAGCTTACAAATGGGGAGAAGATGCTGCGAGGAGGTAGGTTGAGAACATAGTGAAGGCCAAGGGCTGTCCTGTAAGGAGTCTGTGGGTTCTTGGGGATCGGCTGAGACTTTAAATCCAGGGAAGTCCATAGTTCGTTTCATGTCCTCTCACTGTCATCACCCTGCACCAATGGAGTCCTGTGGTTCCCAGCAAATGGTGCCAACAGGACCCAACTTTTCTTATTCAGAAAGGTCCAGGCAGCTTTATACAGAGCACTGTGGGCTCCCTGTGCGACTAACCTTGATTAAACGTAGTGGAAATTGTTCAACTTATACAATTGCTATTTAGGGTTAATTTTCATTTTAGACCTTATGTGCACAAAATACAGGAGAATTCCTTCTCCAGACTCTATTTGGGCAGATTTAGTCATTTTATAAGCTCTGACTCCACCTCCTTCAAACCATTAAGGTCAGTTTCTGTTTCTGGACTATAGATGATGTATTTGTTTGCTGAAAGAGTTAATGTAACTCCCAAATGTGTCCCAGAGAATATCTGAATTATCATGGAAGAATCTTTCCTATTTAGAGCTGGGAAAGTCAGCATTTATCTAACATCTTCTTCAAACACAATACTATATAAGTTATAAGCTTCCCAGGAATTACAAAGGAAAAAAAACAAAACAAAACAGGAGAAAGGCTGATTTCTGCCCCTTGTGAAGGTGACAGTCTAAGAGCAGAGGCCGCATAAGCACAAATGAAATGATTGAGAGCAGGTTTTAAAAAACACATATGGCAATATTTAAATGCGACACACTCAGAGCAGACCATTTCCCCCAAACAAGATTCCCATATCTTTTAGGTGACATCTTTCCTGGAACATGCTATGATGCCTCTATCAAAGCTTTTACAATGAAGCTTGCCAGGAAGAGAGATGTAAAATATAACTTTACCTGGTAAAAGCTATCATTGTAATTTTGAGCTCTTAATGTCTGCTTTAACATAAGCTTTTTTTTTCTTCACCAAGAGTTCAAATGCTTGGGTACAGAAAATTATGTATTTTTTCCTGCTTTTTATGTTGTCATTTTGTTAGGGGCAAGTTCTGAAAACAAAGTCATTTTTTTGTTGCTGTTGAACTAGAGATGATTTACAATGTTATGTTAGTTTCAGGTGTAGAGCACAGTGATTCAGATTTGTAGATATATAAATAGAAACTGATTCTTTTCCCTTATAGGTTACTCAATATACTGAGTATACTTACATAGAGAGAGTAGTTGGCATAATAGTTTACCCAGATGGCAACTCTATGGAAATAAGAAGAATCAGCTCAACATTCTTACCAACCCTCACTCAGAATGTTCCTGTCAGCAGGTTCTGTAGCAAGGATATAGGACCATCAGAGATGCTTTATAAATGGAGGTTTCAGATCCTGAGTTCCTTATCTAAAATTCCAAAACCCCCAAAGACCCCCAAATCAAGCATTTTTCCAACTCATTGGTGACAATGAGTAATTTTGTAGATTACTTACCCCAGATAGTATGAACATATTTTCAAAAAAAAAAAAAAAAAAGCAAATATTCCATTGTGAATGCTGCCACTGAGCACAGATATATCATTTATGCTTCATCATTAAATCCTGCGACAATTCTGAATTCTGAAACAAACCTGGCCCCAAGGGTTGACATCAGGGCCCTAGAAGAGCAGGCATTGACTTTCATGTGCATGGGGCTGTACACAGAGCATTTCATTTGATCCTCACTGTGCCCTATGAATGAGGTACTAATATTACTGCTCTAATGATGGATGTGAGAGTTGGACTGTGAAGAAAGCTGAGTGCCGATGAATTGATGCTTTTGAACTGTGGTGTTGTAGAAGATTCTTGAGAGTCCCTTGAACTGCAAGGAGATCCAACCAGTCCATTCCAAAGGAGATCAGTCCTGAGTATTCTTTGGAAGGACTGATGCTAAAGCTGACACTCCAGTACTTTGGCCACCTCATGCAAAGAGTTGACTCATTGGGAAAGACTCTGATGCTGGGAGGGATTGGGGGCAGGAGGAGAAGGGAATGACAGAGGATGAGATGGCTGGGTGGCATCACTGACTCGATGGACGTGAGTCTGAGTGAACTCCGGGAGTTGGTGATGAACAGGGAGGCCTGGCGTGCTGCGATTCATGGGGTTGCAAAGAGTCGGACATGACTGAGTGACTGAACTGAACTGAACTGAATGATGGAGAAACTTGTGTTTAGCAAAGTTAAGCGATTCATCCAAGATTGTGTATCTCACAAGTGATGGAGCCAAGACCCAAATCTAGATCTCCCATGTTCATTTTATTCTGTCTGAGGATTCTCTCTGCTCTTTCTTATCACATCCCTATTCACCAGCCCCATCAATCCCCCCTCAATGGTAGTTATGGATTCTAGGATCCTTTCAGGCTATGTAGATGCCAAAGGAGAGAAGGATATTAAGTAATATCTCCTTTCTCTTCTTGCCCCTTTGAACTAACAATGAGTGTCTTCTTGCAAGACCTACATTTTTATGCTGATTCATTGCCATCTAGTGGTTATTTTAAAGATGCGTTTTACATAAAATATGAGGATGACGTAGCATTGTTTTAACAGGTGGAAGAATTGGTCCTTGGATGCTGTTGGAAAAAAACAAGATCTGCAGTAAAAAGGAAGCTAACCTAAAGAACGGAGAAGGCGATGGCATCCCACTCCAGTATTCTTGCCTGGAAAATCCCATGGACGGAAGCTGCAGTCCATAGGATCACAAAGAGTTGGACATGACTGAAGTGACACAGCCGCAGTAGCAACCTAAAGAAACATCCATAAAATGAAGTAAATTTTCATTTCTACATTCTTCAGGTAAATGACTAGCAAGATGGATGGGTTTTGCTAAGGCTTTATAAAATCTCGTCTATAAAAACTGACCGAAATAATCAGATTAAATCCTGATTTATGCTGCTTAGGAAAATAAAAGCTTTCTTTAAAACTGTTTCTTCAGCCTTTCTCTAAAGATTGCCAAGGATCATCTCTGTTCTAATGATAATATTTACAATGCAAATTAATAGTTGCAATGTCCTCCTCTTCATGAAATTAAACATAGTCATTTATGCCCTCATTTCTCTTCCTCTGCAAAGCAGATAAACTCTCACTTATCTTTAGTAACAATGAAATAATTTATAAACTTGAAGGTGGATTCAAGGGAATGATAACATTGTCCATCAAAAGAAAAGTGTTTGGGGACGTCCCTGGTGGTGAAGAGACAGAGACTCAGCTCCCAGTGCAGGGGGCCAGGTTCATCCCTGGTCAGGAAACTAGATCCTGCATGCCTCAACTAAAGATTCTACATGCCTCAACTAAGACCTGGCGCAACCCAATACATAAGCAAATATTTTTTAAAGGAAGTAAAAGAGAAAAGTCTTTAGGTATTGTGTGTTTTAGTCGCTCAGTCATGTCTGACTCTATATGACACTATGGACTGTAGCCCACCAGGCTCCTCTGTCCATGGGATTCTTCAGGCAAGAATACTGGAGTGGGTAGCCATTCCCTTCTCCAGGGCATCTTCCTGACCCAGGGATCGAACCCAGGTCTCCTGCATCCCCTGCATTGCAGGGAGACTCTTTACCGTCTGTAGTACTTTGTGACTTGTAAACATTTCCACAGTTATATATACTTCATGAGCCTCCTAAAATTGTTCTGAAGTGACTTTATCAGTCTTGAACAGTATCATTTGGCAGGATTACAGTGGAGAAAGGACAAGAAGGGGAAACCAGACAACCACTCGTGTGGATTGCTGAGTGGAGACGAGGTGGCTCATGACCGAAGGTTAAGAACAAAAACAACTCCCAAAGTCATCCACCATCGCTCCAAGGCCTGAAAGGGACAGAATCTCTCTTTTATTTTTGTTCCTATTGTTTAGAAAGCTCACTCTGTGCAAGACAAAGAGGTGCCACCCTGTTTTAACCGTTTTGCTGAAGGGTATGGTAGAGAGAAAGGCAGAAAAGAGAGCTAATGACAGAGACAGAAACTGCAAAAGGCATTTTAGGTATTGTAAATACTTGTTTCAAGTATTTCAGGTTAATATTAATCGAGCTTCTGGAAAGTCCTATAATAGATTCAAATATGAGCTCAGCAGTTTCTTGGCTTCCGGTTGCTTAGAAACTAGAGAAGGAAGATTGGCAAGTAGATGTCAAGGAGAAATACAGACTGGGATGCAAGAGGATGTGTCCAATATATCTAGAGATGGGAACAGTCCAGGATCGAAGTATTGAAGATACCTGCTGGCTTGTTAGTTTCAGAGGTCAGGCCCTGGGAATTTCATGACACTAGAGAGTTCTCAGATAAAATGAAATCAAGTGTAACTACTTAATTAATGAACCCATGAGAGAATTCAAGTAGCTTAGAGGTTAAAAATGGGTACCTTTGGGGACTTCCATAGTGTTCCAGTGGTTAAGGCTCTGCACTTCCAATGTAAGGGTTGAAGGTTTGAACCCTGGTTAGGGAACAAAGATTCCACATGCAGTGCGGCCAAAAAAAAAAAAAAAAAAGGAATTCATAAGTATACGTTGAAAATTTTAATGGGCAATATCCTCAAATAGAGTATTTTGAAACAAACAAAAAAATGTTCATTGAGTAATTGTCCTTTTTTGGTAAATATCCTTACTGATATCCACCTACCCAAGATTATTTCTAGAAGCAGTACAACATGATGATGTATTCTACTATATGATGACACATTCTACTCTATGATGACATGTAGATATTGCATAGCTATCATGTGATTTAGCTTGCTTCAAGAAGTTTAGAAACCTTAAAGAAATGGATTTAAGCACATCCTTTGGAAAGCTTTTCCTCATATATACTTTCTTAACTGGGATTTCTTCTGGTCAGTAATCAATTTAACATTGAGCTCTCAGAAAAATGGCTAAAGTATGAGGGAACTAGGGCATAACTGTATCAGGATTCAGTTTTGTAACTTTTTTCAATTTTTTTTTCATTAAAAAGTATTTAAAAAATCCTTGCAATCACCAACTGTGCAAAGAAAAATTCATAAAAGTAAAACTCCCAACCCCCAGTGTGTATAGGAAATGGAGAGAAAAATTCAATAAAAAAGCCAATTTCAGATTTTGGCTTCCTTGGGTTCCAATGCACCATGTGTACTTGGAAATCTTTTAAAATGATGAAATCAGCAATGTGTGTGAGACTCCTAATAGTACTCTGGTTTATTGGAAACCCAGGACAGTACATGAACGGTGGAAAAATTGCCACAGTGAGAATGTGAAAACAGAGTTAATGTTTGTAAAAATGCTTAGAACTTTGAAGGCTAGAAAAATGGTAGAAACAAAGCATTTGTGCTTTGCTCAGCTTTTTGCTTATTTTTAGCTTCTCTCCAATCTTGGAGAAAATGTTCTCATACACAAACTCCCACACACTCTAAAATGTCCCACTCTGTGTCTCCTGAATTCATGTACTCAACTACCTGCTTCACATCACTTCAAAGAACAGCATGATAAGAACTGAGCAACCTGCTTTTGTCACAGTCCACCCATTGAAATACAAGGCAACTTTATGCTCCAAACTCCAGTTCATGCTGACAAAAAGTTTTGGAATTGTCCTTGGTTCCTTTCTTCGTCCCAAATCCATATCTATTATGTCAGACCTCCTCAGCTTCACCTTCAAATTCTATCCAGCACTGAGACATTCTTTCACAAGCAACCTGAGACAGCCTGGAGCTCTTTGCTGCTGTGCTTGCACCTGGACAAACGTCTCTTCCAGCAACAAAATACAAAGAAACTGTGTGAGACTACACAGTCATCGGGTCTCTAGGTGACCCGTCCCTGCTGGCTCAACGTGAGCATTGTTTTGGGGAAAGGAAGAGATACCGAAGACTCGTCTGATCAGTTGCTGTTGTTTAGTTGCTAAGCTGTAACTGCATGGACTGTAGCTTGCCAGACTCCTCTGTCTATGGGATTTCCCAGGCAAGAATATTGGAATGGATTGCCATTTCCTTCTCCAGGGGATCTTCCCAAACCAGGGATGGAATCCGCATATCCTGCATTGGAAGGTAGGTTCTTTACCACTGAGCACCAGGGAAGCCCCATCTGATCAGTAATTACAGACAAAATAATTCACAGCAATGAACGACGATGAAAAAAGATCTTAAAGTAGATGATGCTTTTCGGGAATCACATTTGAAAGCTCAGTCTATCTTAAACTAATTGCATTCAGAGTGCTTTATTCATTTCTTTCTTGTGGTGGAACAGCCGCCAGTTTACATAGACGGGGTCTCGTCCCGTGGCCACCGCAGTGGGGCAAAAGTCAAATGACTCTCTAGCAGGCAAGTGTGGAGCCATGGCCAGGGGCAGCGCCCGGCGGCTGGCTGCACCGTCACGGTTATGCTGAAGCTTTCCCCAGCACGTGTAGTTCTGCTACCACAGGATGTAACTGGATACAAATCCCTTGAGAAAGACGCTGGCAGGGGGAGGCGGGGTCCTATCTTGGTGATAAAACTAAATCCCATTAAACTAGTACCTGAGATGGACAGGAGGAATGTGATGCTTTCACAAGAAGACAAATTCTTCAGAAAGTAGAAACGTGTGCTCTCAAAATTGTCTCTGGAATTTATATAGATTTCGAAGCAGATACAGAAACCTATTTCAATCAGTGTCAATTGTGTTGACCAGGAATTTTAACTTGAAACGATCCTTTCCTTTAGTACATTTGACATCCGTCCATTAAATCTCCAATTTCCTCATCCAATTTTGTACCCATCTGCTGGCCTACAAGCTGAACAGTCACTTGATCTTGATAGTTGCCCATGTTCTTCTGAAGTCAAGTGCATTTTCCCCAGGTCCATTATTTTTTGCCTGTTTGTTTTTTAGACAATTTCATGATCAACTTTGACCTCGATTATGCACTTTCCAAAATCAGTGAGGAGTTATTGCTCCCTTCCCTGGATATAGACACACAGATTAGAGAGACAATCCTCTAACCTAATTTTATATGTATTTTTTCTTCCCTGTATTATTGATCACCCCATTTTTCTCACCTCTCTTCTGTGAAAGCCTGGCAGGTTAGGGGGTGTTGGTGCTGACAGCTCATTTGTTAAATGAGCCCCATGACAGATGAAATTAGTTTCCACTTCTTTCCAGAGGCTTTCTCTGCCAGGGTTAAATTCATTCTTCTTACAAAGCACCACAAATGCCAATAATGTAGTTTAGATAAAATGAATCCCAAGACCAAGAATGACAACTGTTACAATGAGCTTGCCTGTGATTGTGTACAATTATTTATTCTGAGGTTTAGACTTTATTCCCAATATAAGATTTTAA
This sequence comes from Neotragus pygmaeus, assembly GCA_006410875.1. Taxonomy (NCBI): domain Eukaryota; kingdom Metazoa; phylum Chordata; class Mammalia; order Artiodactyla; family Bovidae; genus Neotragus; species Neotragus pygmaeus. The sequence continues at coordinate 53,242 of SJYV01031242.1, read as the reverse complement.
AGATACTGCAAAATTAGGACAGATTAATTACTAATTATAATGGTCTATTCTTAGACCCCTTGGTAATCACACACTAGGCTCACAGTCTGGAAACCCATTAATCTGTGTTCCACAATAGCCTGAGAATATCTGGACAGTTATGGGTGAACAGATAATCTTTCTCATACAATAAACTCTTAGACAGACTGTGGATTACCCCTCAAAAGACAAGACTAGTGTTTAAAGGAATATCTATGCACTCTAAATATTTCTGTCCAAGGAATCAGTTTTTCTATCATCCTATTAAAGCACAGGTCTCATATGTAATGTAATCAACCTTAACAACTTTAAAACTTATCTGCTACAAAGACAGGAAAAATCAATAATCCTACTCTTGACTCATAGTAGAGTCTCTTACCCAAGATTGCCAGATCAAATACAAGATCTTCAGTTAAACTTCACTTTCAGATTAACAATGAATAATTGTTTAATATAAATATGTCACATGTAATATTTGGGACATATACTAAAAATTTATTCCTTGTTTATCTGAAATTCAAATTTAATTGGGTGTCTTATATTTTATTTGCAAATCTGGCAACCCCGTTGGTACCTCTGTTCTAAAGACTCAAAACGTGTCATTAACATTTAGAAAATATTATGCCTCTATCCAACATCAATATAGGGGAGTTAAACCCAAATAGTGTTGACATATGGAAGGACTATTCCAGTTCAGTTCCAACATGTCATTTGAGCAGTTCCTAAAAGATCTAGGTCGTAAGCCAATATTCCATTCTTTTAAACAGTTACAGCAGACACGAAGGACCTACAACCCGCAAACCATTCACAAATACTTGTATCCTTGTATTCCTCTATCACATGGGTTGGGAAGATAAAAGTCTTATTTTCCTGGATAGTCTATAGTATAGGGTAGGCATATGATTCATTTCTAGAGGATGAAAGACAAGTTGGAGACACTGGGTGAGGTGTACAGAAAAGCTTTTTTAAATAAAAAAATTTTTGGTGATGTACACCTTTTTTAATGTCTTTATTGAATTTGTTACACTATTGCTTCTATTTTATGTTTTGATTTTTTGGCCGCAAGGCATGTGGGAATCTTAGCTCCCCGACCAGAGATTGGACCTGTATTGAAAGCTGAAATCTTAAGCTGGAATGCCAGGGAAATCCCCTTCCAGAAAAGTGTTAATGAATGGTTCTGCTTTGCTGGCTGGAAAATTGTCCCTTGGGATTTAAAACTGTTCTAAAGTCAGATAATGGTTGAGTTCAACCATAATCCCTCCTATTCCTTGCTTCCCAACCTTGCCTTCCAACCTGCCAGGCTTGGCCTGCATCCCAGCTACTGTCCTCTATGTTCAGGAGTAATTAGGTTAACCTCCCAGATTAGCTTCACTGATGACAGGCTGGCGCTCATGGAGATTATTCAATGCATTTGATGCCCCTCTTGTCCTTTTGTTTTATTTGACTCCATATCCACAAGCTGGACTCTTTCTTCTAGCCAACCGGGTCAGAAATGCAAATGTTTTTTGCTCTCAAGGAAGACTGGGCAAGATTAGACGTTGGAAATACACCACTCCGTAGGAAATTAACTCAAGGCGCTAAACCAAGAGTGGGCCAGAGGCGTTGACCCAAGCCCTCCTTAAATGCAGAAGGAAATCCACTCTGCGTATCCCACCAGCCCTCAGTGGGCATCTTTGTATTCTCAGAGGAAGTAAAACTTTCAGTGGTGTTCATTTGTGTCCTTAGTTTTCTGTTCTGAAGCAATGTCGTCTTGACCTCTGCACACAAGGAGGAAGGAGCCCAAAGATGACAGTGTTGATGCAAATTTGAACAACCCAATTTACTCGAGTTTACATCTCTGCCTTTCCAGATTCAACCCCATTTAAATAAGAATGTTTTATTTCTTCTCTAAGATAGGAACTTGTGCACAATGCTCTTATCATAAGCCAAGCTTACCAGATGGCGTGGGGCCAAGTGGAAAGGTAGCCAAGTTGCATTATCATTCTAAAAACACCCTATTCTTTTCTAAAGTTCATGGTAATTTTTATAATATATATTCACATCGCACCCTCATTTGAGATTGGTAAAAATTCTTTTCTCTAAATACATTTGGGGGGGAACAAAAGAAAGAAACCTGAGGTGAAAAAACTAAGTTAAACCTCATACCCTGGTAAATTGGGTGGGCTTCATTCACTCACTCATTCTTTTGTTTGTCTATCTTCTTATCCATCCATTCATCTATTGACAATTTTTTGGGGTGCTTCCAATATACAAGCCAGACTCTAGCTGTGAAATAATTTTTGTGGCATGTGTGTGTGTATACATGAGCAGGTTGTACTTTAAAAATAATTTTAGTTGTTAATGTACCTGTATTTCATAGTCTTGTGAACATTATTTTCATTGTTTTGCCATCAAGAATAATTTTTAAAATGTTTAATTGGAGGATCATTCCTTTACAATGCTGTACTAGTTTCTGGTATACAATGAATCAGAAGTATACATATATTCTCTCCCTCTCATCAAGAATAAATGTCTTATTCCCATATAGATGAGCTTAAGAAAACCTTACATCTTAGAAATGAAGCTTCACCCAACCACTCATTTTAAAATGTAACAGTTTGTTGAAAGGCCAAAGATTCCTTTAAGGAGTGTGAAGGCAAACACCAAGGTGGCACAGACACTATTGCAGAGTGATGAATATTTCATTTCTTATTGTTCTTTTAGGTTCTTTTAGGTTGGCTGGTGCTTGTGTGCGGCCGACTTCAGACAAATGGACTCGACAGAGGGGAAATGAGCACTTGAAAAATGGAAAAATCCTGCTTGAGTAACATTTAGTCTCCCGGGTCTCAGGCTGTCAGGCCAGTCAGTCTGCAAATGAAATGTTCCTGAGTTTCTCAGTCAGTCAGTCCGTTCAGCCGCTCAGTCGTGTCTGACTCTTTGCAACCCATGGACTGCAGCACGCCAGGCCTCCCTGTCCATCACTGACTCCGGGAGCTGGCTTAGACTCACGTCCGCTGAGTCGGTGATGCCATCCAACCATCTTGTCCCCTGTCGTCCCCTTCTCCTCCCACCTTCAATCTTTCCCAGCGTCAGAGTCTTTTCAAATGAGTCAGCTCTTCACATCAGGTGGGCAAAATATTGGAGTTTCAGCTTCAACATCAGTCCTTCCAATGAACATTCAGGACTGGTTTCCTTTAGGATGGACTGGTTGGATCTCCTTGCAGTCCAAGGGACTCTCAAGAGTCTTCTCCAACACCACAGTTCAAAAACATCAATTCTTTGGCACTCAGCTTTCTTTATAGTCCAACTCTCACATCCATACATGACTACTAGAAAAACCATAGCTTTGACTAGACAGACCTTTGTTGGCAAAGTAATGTCTCTGCTTTTTAATAAGCTGCCTAGGTTGGTCATAGCTTTTCTTCCAAGGAGCAAGTG
>SJYV01031242.1:30992-41562 GCA_006410875.1 Neotragus pygmaeus | reverse complement strand
TGGTCCCATCACTTCATGACAAATAGATGGAGAAACAGTGGAAACAGTGTCAGACTTTATTTTCTTGGGCTCCAAAATCACTGCAGATGGTGACTGCAGCCATGAAATTAAAAGACGCTTGCTTCTTGGAAGAAAAGTTATGACCAACATAGACAGCATGTTAAAAAGCAGAGACATTACTTTGTCAACAAAGGTCCATCTAGTCAAGGCTATGCTTTTTTCAGTAGTCATGTATGGATGTGAGAGCTGGACTATAATGAAAGCTGAGCGCTGAAGAATTGATGCTTTTGAACTGTGCTGTTGGAGAAGACTCTTGAGAGTCCCTTAGACTACAGGGAGATCCAACCAGTCCATCCTAAAGGAAACCAGTCTTGAATGTTCATTGGGAGGACTGATGTTGAACTTCATTGAAGCTGAAACTCCAATACTTTGGCCGTCTGATGTGAAGAACCGACTCACTGGAAAAGACCCTGATGGTGGGAAAGATTGAAGGTGGGAGGAGAAGGGGACAACAGAGGAAGAGATGGTTGGATGATATCACCGACTCAATGGGCATGAGTTTGGGTAAACTCCAGGAGCTGATGATGAACAGGGAGGCCTGGTGTGCTGCAGTCCATGGGGTCGCAAAACTGAGTGACTGAACTGAAGTTATGTCTGACTCTTGCCAGCCCATGGACTGCAGCATGCCAAGCTTCTCTGACCTTCACTATCTCCCAAGTTTGCTCAAACTCAAGTCCATTGAGTCAGTGATGCTATCCAACCATCTCATCCTTAGTTGCCCTCTTCACCTTCTGCCCTCAATCTTTCCCAGCATCAGGGTCTCTTTTCCAATGAGTCAGCTCTCCGCATCAAGTGGCCAAAGTATTGGAGCTTCAGCTTCAACATCGGTCCTTCTAATGAATATTCAGGGTTGATTTCCTTTAGGATTGACTGGTTTGATCTCCTTGCTTTCCAAGAGACACTCAAGAGTCTTTTCCAGCACTACAATTTGAAAGCATCAATTCTTTGGCACTCAGCCTTCTTTACGGTACAGTTCTCACATCCATACATGACTACTGGAAAAACCATAGCTTTGACTATGTGGACCTTTGTTGGCAAAATGATGTCTCTGCTTTTTAATACACCATCTAGTTTTGTCATAGATTTTCTTCCAAGGAGCAAATGTCTTTTAATTTCGTGGCTGCAGTCACTGTCTGCAGTAGTTTTGGTGCCCAAGAAAATAAAATCTGTCACTGCTTTCACTTTTGCACCATCTATGGATTTCCATCCTTTCCTCTCTCCCTTCCTCCATTCCCATCAGCATTTCTTTGTTTCACCTTTTGAGTAAACTCTGTATTCAGATCTTGTCTCTGAGTCTGCCTCTGAGGAGCCCAAAACAAAAGACTGTATTACTTAGATTCTTCCAGATAGTTTCAGTTTTGACAATCTCATCCCACCAACGTGTGCCACATCTTCTGTTTGAGAAGACCTGTTTGCCAACTTCATGGGCCACCTAAGATCTCTTGAAAAGGGTGATTTTTGTTTGCTAGGAACCAATAAATGCCCATGTTCTATCAATAAATACCCAATGTTCTATCTCCATCTATGGATGCTAGAAATGAAAATAGGATAAAAAGAANAGATACTATCATGTAAGAAATGAGGCACCGGTCTATGTTCGATGCAGGATGCAGGATGCAGGATGCTTGGGGCTGGTGCACGGGGATGATCCAGAGAGACGTTGTGGGGTGGGAGGTGGGAGAGGGATTCAGGATTGGGAGCTTGTGTACACCTGTGGTGGATTCATGTTGATGTATGGCAAAGCCAATAGAGTATTGTATAGTAAAATAAAGTATAAAAAAAATAAATTGCCAATTTAAGCTAAAAGAATAATTGACTACACTTGATTCAATACATATATAGCACTAGAAAACCCTTCAACATTAAGGTGCATCAAATAACTTAATAAAAATATGAGCATCCTACATAAAATAAATTAAAACACACTTAAAAAAACAAAGTGGAGCATTCACAATGTAGTATGTTTCTTATTATTGTCAGTTAGACTTCTTCTATGGTATTCCACTTTGGTACTTGTGTTTGAAATACCCTATTCAGGTGGGACCAGTTCAATAAAACATTGAAAAACATATTATTGCTTAAGAGTCAAGTGGTCTCACCATAATCAAAGTATTATTCATAAATAATGGATACATTCATAGCAGAAAGCATTAGTTCTATTTCTACAACGTGGCCCGTTACAATATTCAAGTTGGAAGGAGGAGACTAAGGGCTACAAACACCTACTTTGTGACATAAAGCTTGGAAGGGCCAATTTAGCATCTGTCGCACATCACAGAGAATCCTGTGCGGCGCTGCTTGCACCAGAGCATGATGGTACGGGCTGTGTCCATCACCTGGAAGCCCTCTGGAAGGAGGGAATGACAGGGACACCATTTAGTGGAAGATGCCAGATAAACCCAGCAGGCACACGTGGCCACAGACACACAAAACCAAAGACACGAAAGTGTTGATCTGATCCTCGGTGTTCCAGTCACTGTTACTGTGACTTCAGAGTTCCTTAAAATTCAATGTCCACTGCTTTGTTGACCAAAGTTCCAGGAACAATTCTCATAACCAAGGAATGAAATAACTACTCTATCTTGATTTCATAAAATATGGAAGCAGAAATGTTCATTTGAATGATTTTACTTATTTTCTGGGAATAGAAACACTATTCATCTGTGGTATTAATTAAACTCATGAGTAGCTCATGCATCTGACTTGGCTTCAGATCTATGTGTGAAGGACAGAGGCCTAAAAACCTTGGAAAAGTTGACAAGTTTAAGTGAATAAAATACTAATTAGAGTTTAATGTTCTAAATGTACACCAATTATACATTTATAATTCAGTTACAATTAAAGTTTGGACACCTGATACCAAGGGCTAATTCATTGGGAGAGACCCTGATGCTAGGAAAGTTTGAGGGCAGGATCAGAAGAGGGTGACAGAGGATGAGACAGTTGGATGGCGTCACTTACTCAATGGACATGAGTTTGAGCAAACTCTGGGACATAGTGAAGGACAGGGAAGCCTAGCATGCTGCATGCAGTTCACGGGGTTGCAAAGAGTTAGACATGACTTAGCAACTGAATACCAACAAAAGTGTAAAGAAGAAAATCAAGAAAGTTAAACCTGAACACTCAGGATATAAAAGGTATAAAATTCATAAGTGTTTAAGAAACATCAATAAACAGCAATACTAAAACATTAAATATACATATTACTCTATGCTCACTAGGATACAACTTCTATTCAATAGACTCATAATCACTATAATTAAGGAAAGGAACTATCATTACCGCATTGGGATGAAAAATTGCTAAAGCATCTGTATTAATGATGATTGGCTCAATCTTCCAATGTGATGAAAACCATCATCTGAGGAAAAAAATATTCAAGGACTAGACTTCAAGGCAAAAGCCAGATCTGAAAAGTCATTTCTCCTGCTCTGCACCCCTCAAAGGCAAGGTCACCATTATCTCGAGGTGTTAAGAGGACAAAGACACAGCATCTTGATGAGATCTGATAGCATAAGCTACATATTCAATTATACATGAATTAATCATCAGAGTTTAGATTTTACCAACTGGTTATCTGCTTGGTTTAAAAGAAACAACTTGCATCAGGCAAAAATATATCACAAGTGATATTTCTCTCACTCCCTCAATTTATTGATTGCATTTCTTGAAGGCTGCTATATGCTAAGTGCAATGTTTAAAGCTTTACAGGGTCTCATATGAGTATGACTATCAATAAAGGAAGAGAAAGCAGTTGGTGGGTGATGAGGATGAAAGATATTTCAGGAAAATCACTCAAATATTCTCACTGGTGTTTGTACCATTTCATAGATAGGAAAAGGAAGGATGAGAGATTAAGTAGTTGGAAGCAACCCACCAAAGTGAAAGTGAAGTCGCTCAGTCGTGTCTAACTCTTTGCAACCCCATGGATTGTAGCCTACCAGGCTCCTCAGTCCACAGAATTTCCAGGCAAGAGTACTGGAGTGGGTTGCCATTTCCTTCTCCAGGGGATCTTCCCAATCCAGGAATCGAACCTGGGTCTCCCACACTGCAGGCAGACACTTTACCGTCTGAGCCACCAGAAAAGTGACCAACCTACCAGACTTACAGATAAATACAGAGGCCAGGATTCTAAGCTTATTGCAGAGCTAGAAAAGCTTATTCTACTCCACAAAAGAAAGGATTAAATGGTCTATGAGTTTACAAGAAAAAAAGACATATTCTTTTAAAGTACTTAACATGGCATTGAATAGAGAGACAACATAAATTCTTTCAAATAATCTGTCTTCTGTGGTAAATATTTCAAAGATATCAAGGTATTAATTTCTCTGGCATTGTTCCTGGTATAGAAAGTGATTTAAAAAAAAAAAAACCACAAAGGAATAGTATAGAAAACAAAGAGTAGATCATACAACAATTAAATAAGCCATTTAAAGCCTAAAAAGTTTATGATTACATAGCAAACTTTCATTAATAACTTAAAAGTGGATTTTCTCCCCATCAAGAAATTTTGCTCTTAAACTAAAGATTATTAAAAAAGTAATTGCTACTAAAATCTAGAGGCTTAGGTTCAGTACCATACCACTCATTTCATTGAAAATACATTTTTTGAGTATCCATTAGGAACAAATAAACAAAAGTCTGCTAGGTGTTAGGAATACAAAGGTGATCAAGGCAGGCATGATTACTTGCCTACCAGGATTAGATTCTAGCAGGTAAGGAAGACATAGAATAATGCCTTACTGAAATTATCATTTTGTTGAAATTGTGATATGTTAAAAATGCTAAGGAAATGGTCTAGTATGATCATGACAAGTCTCAGAAAATCTTCCGTAAGGATGGAGTTTTGAGCTGGGTTCTGAAACTTGAGCAGAAATTTAAAGGATAAAACAAAGAGAATTCTAAGCAAATGACTCAGCACACTGAAAGCTACGATGAAGGAAAAAACATAGAACATTTGAAGGAAAGGAAAATGATCCACTGACCGAATCACGGGAAGTGAGGGAGTAAGTTAAGAAAGCAAAGAAGGAACAACCAGATTTTATAGGGACTCCTGGACTCTGCTAAATAAATTTAGTCCTACAAATCAATATTTGGAAAGGAAAATCTTTAAGATATTTTAAGAACTGGAGTTGGAATATTTGTTTTTGTTTTTAAAGATTAGACTGGTTCCAGTGGGGAAAAGAGAGTAAGGACAGCTTGAGAGAATGTTGGGGAGGGAAGAGGATAATTATTTCCATTTTAATTCAAGCTTTGAGGTAATTCTGGAATAGCTAAGAGGAGATATTTAATAAGTAGTTGGTCATGCACATTTGGAGCCCAAAGCTGAACTGGAGGTGAAAAAAAAAAATGGGGGGAGAGTCATACAAACACACACTGAAGACTGACCATGGATTTAGGTGTTTAGAGACAGAATATATTGTAAGAAAAAAAAAAGTTTTGAGGGCTGAAAAAAAGAGTTTTTAGGGATGCCATGATTTATAGGAAGAAGCAGAGAAGTTGGAAAAAGAGTGTGGGGTTACAAATGCCTAGACGAGAAGGAGGAAATGGACAATGTGATTGGATGCTAGTAAGTAAAATAAAACAAAAATAGAAACTGAGCAATGAATTTGGCACATGAGACCATCAATGGTACTGACAAGAAACATCACAGCAAACTGGTACAGGGGGAAGGCAGAGGGCTGAGATGTATACAGAAGTTTCTTAAAAACTTACAAGAAAGTGTGCTATAAAAGAAATGTAGAGATGATATGGGATGGGAGGTGGGAGGGGGGTTCAGGATTGGGAACTCATGTATACCCATGGCGGATTCATGTCAATGTATGGCAAAACCAATACAGTATTGTAAAGTAAAGTAAAGTGAAAATTAAAAATTAAAAAAAAAAAAAAGAAATGTGGTAGAGAAAGGAGAGGGAGCTGGAGGGAAGCGCCTGTTTGGCTGCACCACACTTTTTGGGTTTTATCTGTTCTTTGGCTGCACTGGGTGTCTGCTGGGGCAGGTGGCCTTCTCTCATTGGGGAGCACGGCTTCTGTCTGGAGCATGCAGGCNAAAAAAAAAAAAAAAAAAAAAATCATCAGCTTGGTTGTCAATCTAGAAAGAAGTGCATGTCTGGGATCCAAAACAGAAAAAAGGTAAACAGTGAACTTCAGAGTTTGTTTAGTGTCATGTCACTTGGCTCCCCAGTGTCTTGGTTTTAGCTAGACTTGCCTCAGGCCAGTTTGAAATAAGGACATTTTGAACTATGAAGCATCATTGAATCATAGCCAAGCTGCATAAAAAGGTTGGTGAGTTGCTATTTCTATATTTTATACAAGTGATATGGGGGGAGAAAGTATTTTCTAGCAGCTCTATGTAACTGTAACTCAAAGAAGTCACAAAGATTTATAAAAATCTAGTTAAGATATTTGGCTAAATGTCTGGTCCTCTAAGAATTCTACACATTAGGAAAAAAAAGTATAGATAAACACACACACACACATGCATCAACATCAAACACCCCACCCGTCTTAACATTTTCTGAGATGCATTTATCAACCAGTTGTTTACTCCTTGGAAGAAAAGCTACGACAAGTCTAAAAAGCAGAGATACCACTTTGCTGACAAAAAACCCATAGTAAAAGCTATGGTTTTTCCAATAGTCATGTGCAGATGTGAGAGTTGGACCATAAAGAAGGCTGAGTGCTGAAGAATTGATGCTTTTGAACTGTGGTGCTGGAGAAGACTCTCAAGAGTCACTTGGACTGCAAGGAGAGTAAACCAGTTAATCTTAAAGAAAATCAATCTTGAATATTCATTGGAAGGACTGTTGTTGAAGCTGAAACTCCAATACTTTGGCCACTTGATGCAAAGAGCTGACTCACTGGAAAAGACTCTGATGCTGGGAATGATTGAGGGCATGAGGAGAAGGGGGTGACAGAGGATGAGATGGTTGGATGGCATCGCCAACTCAATGGACATGAGTTTGAGCAAACTCAGGGAGATGGTGAAGGACAGGGAAGCTTGGCATGCTGCAGTCCATGGGACTGCAAAGAGTTGACACGACTGAGCGACTGAACAACAACAAATTTGGAGAACACTAAGAAACAAAAGGTTCCCGTGTTGTTTAGTAACATTACATCAGTATGCAAGAATCATTTATTTTTTATCTTTATTTTATGTTGGAGTGTAGCTGATTAACAATGTTTTGATAGTTTCTGGTCGGCAGCAGAGTCACTCAGTCATACATATACATGACCCTGAAACCCCTCTCCCATCCAGGCCACCACGTAACCTTGCACAGAGTTCCCTGTGCTACGCAGCAGAATCTTCATTTAATATTTTAATGTCTAGGCTTCAGTTTTAAATTTTAATCGAAATGTCTTTTTTCCTTCCTCATCTCCATCCTTCCTTCCTACTCTTCCTTTTCTCTTCCCTTCCCCCTTCTCTCTCTCCCTTTCATTCTTAAAATGCCTCCTATACATGACTTCATTTCTAAAGTGCGCATCATTTATGACTTATAAAAAATTAAAAACAGAACCTGTGAGTAATGTATTCATTGTCACAATTTCATAACAGATGCAACTGTTCCAAACCACGAGACACTGCGGACTCTGCTGGCTTTCCAATCACTGTCTTAAAGTCAGCTGAACGGAACGGGGCCCTAGGATAGATGATCTTCAAGGTTAGAAACCTGCCATGCTGGTTACAAAACTGTGTGTCATAAGTAATATTGCATTTACAAATAGACGCAAGAAAGGTCAGCGAATTTTGTCTGCTCTTTGAAAACTGTTCTCTTTATTTATTAAAAGGTTTGGGTTACAGATTAGTTTTCTGTCCATATTAATGTCTCTCCTGCCTGGAAACCAAAACTGTGCTTAGAAAGAAACAGTGAATGAATGGCTTATCTCATTGCCCTTTCACGCAGGTTTAAAAATCATTCCATTTGTGAATTTGACTGCTGTCTCAAGGTGGAGGGGGAGAATACTTACTAGCAAAGGACAAGATTTGGGAAGAGACAGAATCTAATGTTTGGAGAGATGCAAAGTCTTGTGCTAGGAAAATATCAGATATGATTTGAACCTCACCTCTTAGAAAAATGGAATCCATTTTTTGAAGGACTCATTGTTTGGAAAAAAAAGTTATATTATGAATAATTAATATTAGAAGTTGAAGTTTCTACTTTTTTGTAAGCTGTAGTTTATTAGCATACTTCTGAAGAAACATCTTGAAAGTAGAAAAAAGGGGGCTCCTATGAACGCCTGCAGTCTTCTCCAATGGCTCAGTGGTAAAGAATCTGCCTACAATGCATGAGGCAGGGGTTTGAATCCTGGGATGAGAAGGTCCCCTGGAGGAGGACATGGCAACCCACTCCAGTATTCTTGCCTGGAGAAACCCATGGACAGAGGAGCCTGGAGGGCTACTGTCCATGGGATTGGGAAGAGTCAGATGGAACTGAAGCAACTTAGCAGGCAGGCTCTGAATACCTAGCTGCAGGTTTTCCTTTCCAGGGACCAGCTGATTCACTGAGCATCTGAGTCACTCAGCCTACCTCCCCGCACTCGCCTGCTCAGAAGCAGAGGTCAGGGCTCCAAGAAGGCACTAAGCTTCCTCCCCTGGGAGGGCTGCACTCAGGGCTGGGGCCTGAAGGTGGCTTTATGTTCTCTGCTTGTCTTTCTTCCTTCAATCTCTCTCTCTTTGTCCTTTCCTCCCTCTCGCTTCTTCCTTTCTTTTAAATTCTCTTCAAATTTCTATCAGTTAATACTTAAGAATCACTTAACACAGTGTATTGGAGAAGGAAATGGCAACCCACTCCTGTGTTCTTGCCTGGAGAATCCCAGGGACAGAGGAGCCTGGTAAGAGGCCATCTATGGGGTCGCACAGAATTGGATATGACTGAAGTGACTTCGCAGCAGCAGCAGAAGCAGCAACACAGTCAGAGTCTTTTATTTTCATGTATTGATCACATATCTGGTCCCATCACTTCATGGCAAATATATGTGGAAACAATCGAAACAGTGAGAGAATTTCTTTTCTTGGGCTCCAAAATCACTGCAGATGGTGACTGCAGCCATGAAATTAAAAGATGCTTGCTCCTTGGAAGAAAAGCTTAGACCAACTTAGACATCATATTAAAAAGCGACCAACTTAGACATCATATTAAAAAGCAGAGACATTATTTTACCATCAAAGGTCTGTCTAGTCAAAGCAATGGTTTGACTAGTCAGGTATGAATGTCATGTATGGATATCATGTATGGATGTGAGACCTGGACTATAAAGAAAGCTGCTGCTGCTGCTGCTAATTCACTTCAGTCGTGTCCGACTCTATGTGACCCCATAGACAGCAGCCCACCAGGCTCCCCTGTTCCTGGGATTCTCCAGGCAAGAACACTGGAGTGGGTTGCCATTACCTTCTCCAATGCATGGAAAGTGAAAAGTGAAAGTGAAGTCGCTCAGTCGTGTCCGACTGAGCACTGAAGCACTGATGCTTTTGAACTGTGATGTTAGAGAAGACTCTTGAGAGTCCCTTGGACTGCAAGGAGATCCAACCAGTCCATCCTAAAGGAAATCAGCCCTAAATATTCATTGGAAGGACTGATGTTGAAGCTGAAACTTCAATACTTTGGCCACCTGATGTGAAGAATTGACTCAATGGAAAAGACCCTGATTCTGGGAAAGATCGAAGGCGGGAGGAGAAGGGGATGACAGAGGATGAGATGGTTGGATGGCATCACCGACTCCAGGGACACGAGTCTGAGCAAGCTCCGGGAGTTGGTGATGGACAGGGAGGGCTGACGTGCTGCAGTCCATGGGGTCACAAAGAGTCAGACATGACTGAGCAACTGAATGGAACTGAACTGATAATTGAAGTAGAGCTAGGATTAAAATGAACAAAATTACAAGCCACTCAGTATAAAAAATTATCAAAGCTTTGCAGGAAATTGTATTTATGATATATATTTTATCATATTATCTTGCTTTATGGTTTTGTCACTTTACTGTATTCAACATTGACAATAAACTTTTATGTTGTAATTCACATTTCTTCAGTTATGTTCAGTCGCTCAGTCGTGTCCAACTCTTTGTGACCCCATGAACTGCGGCACGCCAGGCCTCTTTGTCCATCACGAACTCCTGTTTACTCAAACTCATGTCTATCGAGTTGGTGATGCCATCCATCCATCTCATCCTCTGTTGTCCCCTTCTCCTGTCTCCAATCCCTTCCAGCACCAGGGTCTTTTCCAATGAGTCAAATCTTCACATGAGTTGGCCAAAGTCTTGGAATTTCAGCTTCAACATCAGTCCTTCCAATGAACACCCAGGACTGATCTCCTTCAGAATGGACTGGTTGGATCTCCTTGCAGTCCAAGGGACTCTCAAGAGTCTTCTCCAACACCACAGTTCAAAAGCATCAATTCTTCGGTGCTCAGCTTTCTTCACAGTCCAACTCTCACATCCATACATGACTACGGGAAAAACCAGTAGCCTTGACTAGACGGACCTTAGTCGGCAAAGTAATGTCTCTGCTTTT
>SJYV01031242.1:0-20595 GCA_006410875.1 Neotragus pygmaeus | reverse complement strand
AAAAAAAAAAGAAAGAAAGAAAATGTATGTTGATTCATCACAGTGGCTGAATTTGGGGTCCGGTGGTTCATAGTGGGAGACTGTGTTTTCAAGTAAAACTACCTCGAAGGGATTATTGTTTCAGATAGAAGACCAACTTAATAAATTAGTCCTGAGTAAAGAAGTGTATCACCTTTAATAAAAGAGGATGATAAGCACAAGCACAGCCAATCTTTTCACTTACGCCAACCTAATTGTGTCACATGAGTCTTTGAACTTGTATTTTAGCTCAGCTCTAGGAAGCTGATCCAGGAAAATTTTTTTTTCAAAATAGCATATTTGTTCAATATATTTGCATAGTAACAACTGGAGCAGAATTCAACTCCACATTTCTCTCTGTAAAGACATCTATGGGTCAGGCAGCTCCATGTTCAGCACCAACATCCTTGCGGCTGGTACACCAGACTTCAATGTATGTTTCTCTATTAATATTTAAATGACAGAGCTCTGGCATTGCTACAGAAGCGTGGGGATCTCTGCATGATGTGGGATTTAGTAAGCATATAGAGGTGAAGAAAGTTGACAATAACGACCCATCAATTACCCTAGATCCACCAGAAGGCACTTCTATGCCTGGTCCTGTGCTAGGCACTAAGAAAAGGTCTGCATTTTTTTTTTCTTTTTTGGCCATGCCCTACAGCATGTGGGATCTTATTGAACCTGTGCCCACTCCAGTGGAAATGCAAAGTCTTAACGACTGGACTGCCAGGGAAGTCCCAGCAAAGACCTGCTTTTTAGTCTCATGAGGCTTCTCGGGTACAACATCTTGATAATCAGAGCATTATGAACTCCTTTGTCAGGTAGCTAAAGTACAAACCCATTTTATTAACAGTTCTCTCACCAAAATGCAGGAACCTACATTTGTTTGGATGGTGTTTTAGCATGTACAGGTCATGTTTATATCTGCTGTCATATTTAAGATCACCGTGTTTGGCCTGCGGTATGNGTGCTATCTAGGTTGGTCATAACTTTTCTTCCAAGGAGTAAGTGTCTTCTATTTCATGGATGCAATCACCATCTGCAGTGATTTTGGAGCCCCCCAAAATAAAGTCTGACACTGTTTCCACTGTTTCCCCATCTATTTCCCATGAAGTGATGGGACCAGATGCCATGATCTTTGTTTGCTGAATGTTGAGCTTTAAGCCAACTTCTGCACTCTCCTCTTTCACTTTCATCAAGGAACTTTTTAGTTCCTCTTCACTTTCTGCCATAAGGGTGGTGTTGTCTGCATATTTGAAGTTATTGATATTTCTCCAGGCAATCTTGATTCCAGGTATACCTCAATACAAAATAAAAAGTATTTTTTAAAAAAGAATAGTTATCCATTCATATGGCTATCCTCTCAAGCAATATTTGTTGAGCCTAACTTGTGCCTAGAACAATACTAGCTTTTAGGGTTTATCAGTGAACAAAACAAAGATTCCCACCCTTAGGGACCCTGCAGGAGATAAAAGACCACAAGAAATCAGTGAGACACCTCGTGTGTGTATCAGATGGCGACGTTTGCTGTGGACACCATTAATGCCAGGGAGGCCATTGTCCAGGGTTGGGGAGGGACTCCCTTTTGAGTAGAATCTGTACTATTTCAGGCCTGGTACGTAGCCCTGGGTAGCTGTCCCACACGTGTGGGTGGGAGCCAGGGAAAGGGAAGAAAAAGCAGCATCAACCTGAAAGTCTTTTAAAATTGCTATCACACCTATAATCATGGTCCTATCCTAAAGTACGCTAGAGGGGAATTTACTGAGAAGCACGACCTTAAACTTCTTGGCTTTTAAATTCCCTCTCTGCACCAGAAAGACAATGATCCGTGTGCTGTTTCTCTGCTTTAGTGCAGTGTTTCCTTGGTTTCGTGACAGCATTGATTGGAAATGGCAACCCACTCCAGTATTCTTGCCTGGAGAATCCCACGGACAAAGGGGCCTGGTGGGCTACAGTCCATGGGGTCACAAGAGTTGGACATGGCTGAGCGACTAAACCACCATCACCCACATTGATTGCAAAGCTTGCCAGATAATATATTTACGTTAAATACTCGTGTCACATCTAAGCTGCATCTTGAGTTAAGACCCGTTAAAATGTTGGAAAATGTTCATCTTTTAATCAAGGAACTCTTTTAATTGTACCTCTACAAGTGATCAGGGGGGGAACCATGATTTTAATTTGGATTTTAGCCAAAGCATTTACCTTGTAATTCAATCCACCAGAAACTCTTGTTGCCTGCAGGCAGTAAAGAATCATTACAGGAAAAAGCGCTTAAAGAGGGAGAGACAGCCTTGGTGGTTCATATGAAAACCCAGAGACATGCTAGCAGCAGATGGTGAAGTCCCCTGGTCCTATAAATCAGCGGTTTGCAGGAACCCCACCACTAGAACATAAAGTGGAGTTTTCTTGTGGAAGAGAGTTTTAGATATTAAATTACAGAGTGAAACTTACTGAGAGTGATGCCCATTATAGAAAAATCCTAGTTTATTTTGCATCTACAATGTCCTATTTGCATTTAAAACCAGTGTAATAATCTCCAGAAATGTGTGGGATAGATAAGCCAATAGCTTTGACTCTCTTTCTCTGCCAAATGCCACAATGTTAGTGTGGCACACTTGTTAAGGAAGTGATAAAATGTGCTGTTGGAATAACACGTCCTGGGGAACAAGAAGTGAATGGACCACAAAATGTATCCAGTGATCGTTGTTTAGAGTGGAAACTTCTTACCATCATCTTTAGAAGTATCTGCACCCTGTTTGTGTCTCCTTCCAGTTGGTTCCACTGAATGTTGCTTTTCATATGCACTGGGATTAGCCTAGAAGTCTTTAATCATAATGGAATCAGCTACGATATTCCTTGGACTTCTTAATGATTCATGTTAAATAGAGAAGGCTGTTAATCATTCAGTTAATCCCTCTCTGTGGTAAAATGATCTTTGGATCCTTCAGTCTAGATCAGTTCAGTCGTTCAGTTGTGTCCGACTCTTTGCGACCCCATGAACCGCAGCATGCCAGGCCTCCCTGTCCATCACCAACTCCCGGAGTCCACCCAAACCCATGTCCATTGAGTTGGTGATGCCATCCAGCCATCTCCTCCTCTGTTGTCCCCTTCTCCTCCTGCTCTCAATCTTTCCCAGCATCAAGGTCTTTTCAAATGAGTCTGCTCTTCACATGAGGTGGCCAAAGTATTGGAGTTTCAGCTTCTGCATCAGTCCTTCCAATGAACATTCAGGACTGGTTTCCTTTAGGATGGACTGGTTGGATCTCCTTGCAGTCCAAGGGACTCTCAAAAGTCTTCTCCAACACCACAGTTCAAAAGCATCAATTCTTTGGCACTCAGCTTTCTTTATAGTCCAACTCTCACATCCATACATGACTACTGGAAAAACCATAGCCTTGACTAGACAGACCTTTGTTGGCAAAGTAATGTCTCTGTTTTTCAATATTCTATCTAGGTTGGTCATAACTTTCCTTCCAAGGAGTAAGTGTCTTTTAATTTTATGGCTGCAATCACCATCTGCAGTGATTTTGGAGCCCAGAAAAATAAAATCAGCCACTATTTCNCACCACAGTTCAAAAGCATCAATTCTTTGGCACTCAGCTTTCTTTATAGTCCAACTCTCATATCCATACACGACTACTGGAAAACCATAGCTTTGACTAAAAAGACCTTTGTTGGTAAAGTAATGTCTCTGCTTTTTAATGTGCTGTCTAGGTTGGTCATAACTTTTCTTCCAAGGAACAAATATCTTGTAATATCATGGCTGCAGTCACCATCTGCAGTGATTTTGGAGCCCAAAAAATAACATCAAGATCAATAACATTTAAATGTATTCAACATCAATAACGTTCAAATGTATTAAACATAAAGTATAGTTGGTTTACAATGTTGTGTTAATTTCTGCTGTACAGCAAACTGATTCAGTTATACACAGATACACTCTTTTGCAGAGTCATGAGTCATTCTATTATGGTTTATCACAGGATATTGAATATGGTTCCCTGTGCTATAGACTAGGACCTTGTTGTTTATCAGTTTTCATCTGCTAATTCCAAACTCCCTATCCACTCCCTCTCATCCTCACCTCCTCCTTGACAACCACAAGTCTATTCTCAGTGTAGCTGAGTCTGTTTCATAGATAAGTTCATTTATATCATATTTTAGACTCCACACATAAGTGATATATGGTACGGTCTTTCAGACTCACTTGATTCAGTATGATAATCTCCAAGTGCATCTGTACTGCAAATAACATTATTTCATTCATTTTTATGGCTGAGTAGTGTTACATTTTGTATATGTACCATATCTTTATCCATCCATCTGCGGATGGACATCTAGGTTGCTTCCATGTCTTGACTACTGTGAATAGTCCAGCACCATTTTCTTACCTTTTGTGCAGAGTTAAGGGAACGATGGCTGCCACAGTTTTGGTTAAGACATGTGTGTCTGTCTCCCTCCTTACTGACTGTGTGATGTTGGGCAAATGCCTTATCCTCTCGAACTCTTACTTTCCTCGCCAGCAATAATAGCTGTAACAGCAGTAGCAATGCTCACCTCATAGCCTTCTGTAAGAGTTAAAACAGAAAGGAAATCACCCAATGCTTCTTAATACATGGGAGAACCTCAGGAAATGGTTGCCTGTAGCAGTGGTACCCCCCAAATGGGCATAGCTCCCAACTTCTGGGCCAGTGGTCCCACTGCTGGTCCTTCATCCAGGAACTGACCAGCCCTGGAAAATCAGTGTGCTTTCTTAATGTTAAAAGGAAATACCTTCAACACTAACGCTGCATTTGTAGGCAACAAAGCTTAGCTTGTTTCCTGTTGATCTAACTTTTCAACAGATGTTAAAAATTAACTGAGCACCTTACAAGGCATTTCATTATGCATCATGGGGGGAATAGTGATAGGCTTGATTTCCTCCTTCAGGTCAATTAAAAAGAATAAGAGACTCAAATTTATCAAAGATCAAAATAGGGTAAAATGGAAATTGCCCTTTCTGGACATATTATATAAATGGAATCATACAACATGTGTTGTTAACTTAACATTATGTTTCCAAGTTTCTTCCATGTGTTGCACATATCAGTATTATGCTCCTTTTTATGATCACATAGTATTTTGCTATATGGACATATCATGTGTCTGTGAGTGGGATGGAGTTGAACTCTAACCAGACATAAGGAATGCTATTGGGATATTAGTAAAAGTGCTTTAAAGTTGGATTATTGCGATGCTTTCACAACCCAGAAAGTTTATTAAAACCTATTAAAGTATATACTTAACACCAATTAATTTTATGGTATGTAAGCCATACCTCAATAAAATTGCTAATAAAAACAATTAAGTGCAAACAGCACTCAGAGTCAGAAAATCATTCNATGCTTTCACAACCCAGAAAGTTTATTAAAACCTATTAAAGTATATACTTAACACCAATTAATTTTATGGTATGTAAGCCATACCTCAATAAAATTGCTAATAAAAACAATTAAGTGCAAACAGCACTCAGAGTCAGAAAATCATTCCTGGCTTTGGATGTTAAGTAAGGCTTCCTGGAAGAGATGTCGTGGATGATGGTTTGATACATTGTATTGGAACAAGTTCTAGATAATGTGGATCCGTGCCTGCTATAAGCCAATCATGTGTTACCCACTTAATTGCCAAGAAGACCCAGTTTTACAGATGAAGTAGCCTATACCTGGGCTTCCCTGGAGGCTCAGCAGTAAAGAATTTGCCTGCTAATGCAGGAGAAGTGGGTTCAATCTCTGAGTCAGGAAGATCCCCTGGAAAAGGAAATGGCAGCCCACTCCAGTATTCTTGACTGGAAAATCCCATGGACGGAGGAACTTGGTGGGCTACAGTCCTGGGGTAGCAAAAGAGTCAGACAGGACTTAGCAACTAACAACAACAGCCTACATCTAGATGACAAGTGAGTTGCTTAGGGTTACCCAAGGAGCACGTGGGGGAATGAAGCCAGAGGCCACGTCTTGACAACATCAAAGTCCATGCCTGTCGCTTCTGTAGAATCCTGCCTCTGGCCTCAACTCCTAAATCTCTTGCTGGGAGTATGAGGATGCAGTGATTTTGTGAACAATCTGTCATCATCTGGTTTCCTGAAAGATGGCCTAATTTGCCACTATCTAACTGAATTCAAACATCAGGGAGAAGCAACATAATAAACAAACCCTTCTAATCGTGCTGCTTAAGGCAAATGAATTGCTCAGATATGAAATCAGAATTGCGCTCTCAAAGTGCAGGGGAGCTGGAGGACACATCATCTCATTGTAATATCATGTTGATTTCAATTACATCTTCACCTTCAGCCTGACGGTGTGACATTATAATTCTCGGTCACTGGCTGCAGAAGCACCTACCCTTTTATTTCTCTCATTGTATATGAGCCTTGTTGTACTCCATCGATCTCTGCAAATACTCTGCTGTTTACAATTTTGATAATCTCTGTGTAATCTGCAGAAGGAATTGATTCCTACAAGGGCAGCTGAATTTTCAGCATCGCTGGGATGAGGGGAAAGTGGGGGAGCTGAGACTCGGAAAGTCTGCACTCCCTTCAAATACAGGCTCTTTTTTATTCTCCAGTTAAAGCTGACCTTTCCTCTCGGGCTTGAAAGGTTAAGTCCTAATTTGTTTGGATACTGTAACAGAAAGGATATGTTTCCTTTAAATGAAGCAAGACTATAAGAGTCACACCTTGCTGGCCCCTTAGGTTCCGTCACTGTCTTGGGTGGTGATTATTTCATTCCAGAAAATAAGGATGAAAAGGTTCTCATATCTTTAAAAAAAAATCACTCTCTTATGGAAACACCACACACACACACACACACACACACACACACACACACAGAAACACACACACACCTCTGAGTCTATGGTTTATGCTATTTTTATATGATAATTTTCACACTTTTCCATCAGTGAAACTACATGGAAAGGAAAAGAACTTTACTGTCTTCTTATCTTGATTCTGCCACTTTCTAGCTGGGTAACTTTGGGCAAAATAACTTCTCGGATTCTTAGTTGCCCCACACTTGAAATTTACATTATAAAGTTGTTATGAGGATACATTTGTAAATCTGTAAAATTCTTTGTTGGCACAGAGTAAGTATTCATGCTTGTTAGCTACATAAAAGGAGAGAAAAAAAAATGACACACAGATACTATCTTGCCAAAGCTTAGAGGATGGGGGAAAGGTGGCCATTTCAGATTATTCTCAGAAAAGTAATACCTTGGAAAGAAGGGAGTCATATCAAAGAGAATGACCTTGAGCCCTGAGTGACACAGAAGCTGTAGTGCAGACTAGAGTTTGTGAGCTACGGCATCCCTCAAAACCGAGATTTCACCTGTGAGACCCAAGTGTTCAATGACAGCTGAATGGATTTTCACACTTTTTAAAGAAGTGGAGGGGGCTATCTTACTATTTGTTCTTGTTGTCGTGTTGTTAAGTCACTAGGTCAGGTCCCACTGAACTGCAGCACACCAGGCTTCCTTGTCCTCCACGATCTCTCAGAGTTTGCTCAAAATCTTATGTCCATTGAGTTGGTGATGCTGTCTAACCATCTTATCCTCTGTCGCCCTCTTCTCCTTTTGCTTTCAATCTTTCAGCATCAAGGTCTTTTCCAATGATTCAGTGCTTTGCATCAACTGACTAAAGTATTGGAGCTTCAAATACAGCATCAGCCCTTCCAGTGAATAGTCAGGGTTGATTTCCTTTATGGATTGACTGGTTTGATCTCCTTGCAACCCAAGGGATCCTTGAGAGCCTTCTTCAGTACCACAATTTGAAAGCATCTATTCTTCAGCACTCAGCCTGCGACTAAGCACAGCACAGCCTTCCTTATGATCCAGTTCTCGCATCCGTACATGACTACTGGAAAAATCATAGCTTTGACTGTATGGATCTTTTGTTCTTATTCTAGTGAAAGTTTTCAGATTAAAAAACTTGTAAATTTTCAACACTAAGAAACTATTGAAAATAAATCCATTTCATAGAAATAGCTAAAGTAATAATATAATTCTTTAAACATTGCTACAAAAGGATGTGAAAAAGGCAGAGGAACCAGAGATCAAATTGCCAACATCCGCTGAATCATGGAAAAAGCAAGAGAGTTCCNAGGTCTGTCTAGTCAAGGCTATGGTTTTTCCTGTGGTCATGAATGGATGTGAGAGTTGGACTATGAAGAAGGCTGAATGCCGAAGAATTGATGCTTTTGAACTGTGGTGTTGGAGAAGACTCTTGAGAGTCCCATGGACTGCAAGGAGATCCAACCAGTCCACTGTGAAGGAGATCAAACCTGGGATTTCTTTGGAAGGAATGATGCTAAAGCTGAAACTCCAGTACTTTGCCACCTCATGAGAAGAGTTGACTCATTGGAGAAGACTCTGATGCTGGGAGGGACTGGGGGCAGGAAGAAAAGGGGACGATGAGGATGAGATGGCTGGATGGCATCACGGAGTCGATGGACGTGAGTCTGAGCGACCTCCGGGAGATGATGATGAGCATAGAGGCCTGGCGTGCTGAGATTCATGGGGTCACAAAGAGTTGGACATGACTGAGCGACTGAACTGAACTGATGATGAAAAGACAGGAGCTTTTCTGGTGACTCAGGTAAAGGAATCTGCCTGCCAATGAAGGAGACACAGATTCAATCCCTGGGTCAGAAAGATCCCCTAGAGAAGGAAATGGCAAGCCACTCCAGTATTCTTGCCTGGGAAATCCCATGCACAGAAGAGCTTGGCGGGCTACAGTCCATGGAGTTGCAAAGAGTTGGGCACAACTGAACAACTAACACTTTCACTTTTCTTTTTCACTGGTAGGTGGGATCCAGGCCTCAGGAGTACTTCCTTGATCAGGCATCATATTAACTTGTAAGAAGGTCACATTCCCAGGTTAGCAGCTAAGCTGGGGACTGTGTACCACCCTATGCACATATTTTGAGATGATACACCTCTTTCTACTATTGCCTGTCTCCTTGCTCAGCAGCTTCAGGATGTAAGCTGTCAGGGGCTTGAGAATGGCAGCAAGGAAACCAGATGTGGATGAAGACGGGTGCTGAGTATATGGCCCTCTCACAGAAGGTGGTCCATGCAGCCCAGCTCATACAGAGCGAGAGCTACTCTGCTCCCTATGCCTATAGTAATTTGAGTAGCTCCCTTTTCCAAACCTGGTATTTGTGGGGTTTGCTCTGATTATGCATGAGCTTAGTCATTCAGTTGTGTTTGACTCTGTGTCATCCCATGGACTGTAGTTCACCAGGCCTCTCTGTCCATGGGATTTGCCAGGCAAGGATACTGGAGTGGGTTGCCATTTCCTCCTCCAGGAGATCTTCCCGATCCAGGGATTGAACCAGTATCTCCTGCATTGCAGGCAGATTCTTTACCTGTTGAGGCATATTGGCCCAGCTCAGTTCTCCAACTGAAAGTCTAAAGACACCTGATCTCAGTCCCACCCACCGATTCCCATGATTTGGCCCTTCAGTGGCCAGAAAGAAGCCTTTGTGATACTTGATTAGAGGTTGGTGCCTACTTGGCTGTGATCAGATCTGGGGTCTCAAAAAATGTATGGTAGGAACTCTGCCACCGTAATAACTAGACTTTTCTTTTTCAGGAACTCTAACTTTCTTTTTGACTTTATCATGGTAGAAATAAATATGTTTTGATGGAAAACTTTGCCTTATGTGGAGCATACTACTCCAACCTGGGAGATATGGCCTCCTCCATGTACATGTTGTAGCACTCAGACTTACTGTGGCCTTACAAACTGAGATCCACAAAATTAAAACCAGTTTCACAGAGGGATGCTCTCGTCCAAGTTCTCTCCTACAAATCCTTTCTGTTAGGGACAGTTTATTCATTAGCAACCACAGTTTAGAGAGCCAGGAGAACACAGAAATCTGAGGTTGAATTACATGCAAAGGGAAGATTTTTTTTAAATCTTTCAGAATATAGATATTTAAAAATCCAACTACTTAGTTTTGCATCAATAGGAAAATCATCCAAACAGTTGACCTCATAGAGTTTGGCATCCCAACAGATTTGGAAGAGCACTGACAATTCTTCAAGTTTTAGAAATTTTACAAACTCATAGAAACAAAAGAAAATTGGCTCTCAGGAATGTGGGAAGTAGAAAGAGGTTGATAAAAAGGTACAATCAGTAGTGAGATGAAAAAGCTCTGCCAACCTAAAGTCTAACAAAGTGACTCAAAGTTGATAACATACTGTACAATCAGAAGTTGCTAAGAGTAGAACTTAAATGTTTTCACCAAAACTAACTAACTAAATAAAAGTAATTATGTAAAAAAAAAATTCTAGGAACTTCATAGATCTTATTTGGGCATTTAACATAATTCAATTCAGTAGACATATATGGGAGAAATGGATGCTGTCCAAATAGAAGGTGACTTGGTGGAATACCCGTGCTTGGCTCCACATAATTTATATAGGTAATAAAACGTGTTCATTGTGGAAAACCAAGGGTACAGAACACAAAAATTTCTAAAATCTTACTCCACAAACAAACTCTGTCAATATTTAGTATATTTCCCTATAGGGTCTAACCTTCCTCTTTCTACGTGTAGATACAGATATAATAGACATAAGTATCTACATATATACATAAGTATATATACATATACACACACACTTTTTGTTTTTAAGACAATTAAGATTATAGAATATACAATATATCCTAGCTTACATTCAGGTATTTTTCATAATAAAATACCATATGCATTACTTTGTGTTACTAAATATCCTCTGCAATGTGCTTTTAATGGCTTAATAATATTTCATTGTATGTCCATACCATAATTTACTTCACAAATCTCCTATTGTGAATAATTTTAAAATTTATCACTATTATAAATACTGCTGTGATAATATCACATATGCATTTCTGAATATTTTCTTTGGATAAATTCCTGGAAACAGAATTACTAAGGGAGAGAATATAACCACTTGCATAAGCCTTTTGATATATCTTGCAAAATTACCCTCAAGAAAGGATAAAACAATTTATTCTCCTACCATCAGTGAATGTATTATCTCACCATAATCGACAACAAGAGGCATTCCATATATAATCTCACTCTTTGTCAGTTTGATAGATGAATAATGGCATCTTATTGTTGTTTTAATTTGCATGTATTTGATTACAAAATCAGATGATTCTTTTAGCCTTATATGATCCATATGTATTTTTTCATTTGCAAAGTCAGTTTATGTTCCTTCTCTTCTATTGGGTGTTCTTGTTTTCATTTCTTATTGATCCACAAAGTTTGTTTACAGATCAAATACATTAAAAAACTAGTGATAAGAATGTGCAACCTGGATGGGAGGGTTGGTTTGTGGGAAAATGGATACCTGTATATGAATGGCTGAGTCTATGGGCTGTAAACCTGAAACTATCACAACATTGTTAATTGGCTACATCCCAATACAAAATAAAAAATTAAAGACTGTGCATAGAAAACAGGCTGGTGGAATAAACTCTAGCTCATCAGTAATCATTATTCTAACTCTGGACATCAGGATAAGTGGTACGAAGGAATCCAGTTATTCTGCTTGCTTCCCTCACCTGACCAGTTTCCACCCTTTCTTGTCCTTCTCTGTGCCTCAGGAGGTTAGCCTCTATGCAATGGATTCTTAGGATACCCTTGCCTTCTGTTTTCCAGTTGGTTTTGGCAAATGGGCATCAGCAACGTTGGATCAGAGGGCGGGAGGAGAGAGGAGAATGGGTGTGTCCTCCCCAACCCCGCCTGCCTTGCTGTGGTTCTTGCAGAGCCTGCCTTCCTCTGGGGTCACAGCTTCTGTCCGTCAGCTTGGCCTTGATTCCACAGGTCCGACTGTTGACCTAAAACTCTTCCCTGGCCACTTTCAACCTCATGCATCAAGAGCCTCCTGCTGCTGGTGGGGCTTAGTCCTTCACCATGCCTTGTCAATTTCCTTCTCCCTGCCCACACGCTCTGCATGCTGCACCATGATTGAATTCTTTCCAGTTAAACCCCTTGAGCAGCTTTTCTGCTTTCTGCCACCACCCTTTCTCACACAAGAGGGGCTTAACTTTTCATTATGAATATTTCCTAGTGTTCATTGTTTTCATTTTCCACAATAATCATGCATTCATTTTGTGATTAACTAAAAACTCTTGTTTACGGGCTTACCTGGGGGCTCAGTGATAAAGAATCCTCCTGACAATGCAGGAGACATGGGTTTTGATCCCTGTTCTGGAAGATTCCACATGCCATGTATCTACTAAGCCTGTGTACCAAAACTACTGAGCCTGTGCTCCAGAGCCGGGGAGTTGAAACTACTGAAGCCCATGCACCTAGAGTCTGTTCTCCACAATAAGAAAAGTCACTGCAAAGAGAAGACTGTGTATGGAAACTATAGTCACCCCTGCTCGCTGCAACTAGAGAAAAATCTATGCAGCAGCAAAGACCCAGCACAGTCAAAAATAGATTAGAAAAATAAGAATACTTGTTTTCCCTGGCCACTTGCATTTGCTTTTCTATGATTTGACAAACATTGCCATTTTTTCTGTAATTATTGGCCTCTTTATTTCAACATGGAAGAGTTCATTCACTAATGTAGATTTTTAGCCATTGCATATCATCTCTGTTCCCTGGAGAAGGGCATGGCAACCCACTCCAGTATTCTTGCCTAGAAAATCCCATGGACAGATGAGCCTGATGCACTACAATCCATGGGATTGCAGGAGAGTCGAAAATGACTTACCAACTGAGAACGGATCATCATTTCTGCTGCAAATGTCCCTGAGACCTGTATTTGTCTTTTGACTCTGTTTAAAATCTGCTTTAATATGTAAACATCATAAAATTATACTCAATCAAATTGCCTGTATATCATTCTGTAGTCCTTTTGTCAAAAGTAAAACTGTTAGTCATTCAGTCATATCTGACTCTTTGCAACCCCATGGACTGTAGCCCACCAGGTTCCTCTGTCCATGGAATTCTCCAGGAAGGAATACTGGACTGGGTAGCCATTCCCTTCTCCAGGGGCTCTTCCCTAGTCAGGGATCAAGCCCAGGTCTCCTGCATTGCAGGCAGATTCTTTACCAACTGGGCCACCAGGGAAACTAGTCCTGTCCCAATTCATAAGGCTTTACTATCCTAAGAGTTTGTAGGTGTAGTCTCTTCAATTTGTTCCTAATATTTCAACTTATAAATGAAACTTATAAATGAACTTATAAATTTCAACTGTATGTTGCATAGTAACATATAAAAAAACAGCAAAAAAATTTTTAGATCAATCATATACATATGATGATGTACAGCTGTATAACTTAGAAGAAAAGTTGACACATCC
The DNA here is from genome assembly GCA_006410875.1 of Neotragus pygmaeus. NCBI lineage: Eukaryota > Metazoa > Chordata > Mammalia > Artiodactyla > Bovidae > Neotragus > Neotragus pygmaeus. The sequence continues at coordinate 7,230 of SJYV01031242.1, read as the reverse complement.
TATCATGTCAAGGGCTGTAAGGGTGAAAAGGAGGAGAGATCAGAGAAGTGGGAAAACGGAAATGATGGATTGCATAGATACAATTTTGTATTGTATTATTTCAATCAAAGTAATTGAATAATATGAAAAAGTTTCATGTATTTTTTAAAACATACACAGGAAAAAGAGAAAGAAGATGGATGGCCTATGATAGGGCTATGTCTCAGGTGTATAAGAACATGGATATTAACATTGCCCAAGGGAAACAGGGATGATCTCAGAGAGGAGGATGTCTGAAACAGATCTTGGAAGAAGAGAACAAATTCCTCAGGTAGAGAAGTAAGGCATTTCACATAAAGCACAGAGTGTGAGCAAGGACAGTAAGATCTTAAAAAAAAATCCCCTAAACATTAAGTGAGACTGGAGAGAAAGAAGTGACTTGGGACTCTATCATAATATACAGAGACCTTGGGGTTTTACACTAAGGCTCAATATATTTGAATCTCAAGACCATCGACATTCTGGGCCAGATGAGTCTGTTGTAGGAAGTTCTGGGATGTTTAGCAGTATCCTGGATCTCCATTCATTAGATGGTAGTGGCAACAACCCTCCTCCAGTTGTGAAAACCTAGTGCATCTCCAGATGTTATTAAGTGTCACAGTGGGGACAAGATGAGAATCGCTGATATAGCTGATGGACTTCTCAAGTGGTGCTAGTAGTAAGGAACCCACCTGCCAATGCAGGAGGCTTAAGAAACTTGAGTTGAACCCCTGGATGAGGAAAATCCCCTGGAGGAGGGCGTGGCAACCCACTCCAGTTTATTTACCTGGAGAATCCCATGGACAGAGGAGCCTAGAGGGCTACAGTCCATGGGGTCACAAAGAGTCAGACACAACTCAAGTGAGATAGCGTGCACGCATGCACGATATAGCTGAAGTGAAGTGAAAGTCGCTCAGTCATGTCAGACTCTGCGACCCCAGGGACTGGAATTCTCCAGGCCAGAATACTGGAGTGGATAGCCTTTCTCTTCTCCAGGGAATCTTCCCAACCCAGGGGTCGAACCCAGGTCTCCCGCATTGCAGCAGGATTCTTTACCAGCTGAGCCACAAGGGAAGCCCTAAGCCTTAATATGGCATCGTTTTTAAAGGACTTGAGTAAACTGGATCCATGCTGATTCACAGAGTAACCTTTCTGGTAGATAAACTGGAAAGGGAGTGACTGGAGGCAGGGAGATGACTAAGGAGGCTGCTGCAGTGATACAGGTGAGAAAGGAGGACAGCTTGGACTAGGCACCTGGAGGATACGCTTCCCTCTACCTTCGTCTCAAATCTCCTGCCTCCTCTCCATCCCTACAGCTGGTGTCCTGACTCAGATCACCCTCTTAATTCCTCACCTTCTCTACTTGCCTCTAGTCTGTCCCCTTTCTTCCATCCATTCTCTATGCTGTTGCCAAAAGAACTCTCTATTTTTTTTAAAAAAAGTATTTATTTGTTTTTTGGGTATGCTGGGTCTTTGTTGCTGTGCTGTCGTTTTTCCCTCTAGTTGCGGCCAGCAGGGGCTACCCTCCAGCTGAGTGGGTTTCTTACTGCGGAGGCTTCTCTTGTTCTGGAGCGCAGGCTCTAGGGTGTGCAGACTTCAGTCGCTGTGGCCCATGGGCTCAGTAGTTGCGGCTCCCAGGCTCTAGCGCACAGGCTCAACAGTTGTGGGGCACAGGTTTAGCTGCTACATGGCATGTGGGATTTTCCTGAATCAGGGATTGAACCTGTGTCTCCTTCCTTGGCAGGTGGATTCTTTACCACTGAGTCAGCAGGGTAGTCCAACAACTTTCTTCAAAGCAAACCCAAACATGTTCATTCTCATCTTGGGAATCTTACATAGCCCAATCACAGCAGGATCAAGAATCAATGTGGAAAACAAGCCCCCTTTGGAGCTGGGCACTTCTCTGCCTATTTCCCTTGTCTCCTGTTTGTCAATTTCTAGGTCATATCTCATGATGAGTGACTTGTAATCTCCTGAATGTATCTTACCTTCCTTAATGACTTCTTCTAAGCCCTTTTCTTCTCCTTCTCATCTGTCAAGACTTACCACAAAATCTACCTTCTCTGAAAAGCCTTCTTCACCCTGCCTAGGGTAGAGTTGAAGAGTCCTTTTCTGGTTTTCAATTCTATGATGCTTACCATGCTGTATCATAACATCCTGATCATCTGTCCATCTACTCCACTTGCCTGTGAGTTCTTCCTGCTTTCCGGCTCATTTTCCAAACTCAATGCCTAGGATATACTCAACATATTATTATTATTTTTGAAAAAAATGGAAAGGAGGAAAAAGAAAGATTCTCTAGGACAGACTAGCACAAGCAGCAATTTGGCTACAGTAACTCAAAAATTGTGCAAGCAATTTAAAACGAGAAAGCTGGAAAAGTAGTCTCTCAAAAATGAATTGAATCAGTAAAATTACAGAAGAGATGCTTCAAGAATGGAGAAGGGTCTGTGGAAGAAGGAAAAGAACTCTTGGCTGGCAGGATGTTTTATCTCAAAAGCTACAAAACTCTGATTGAATTTGGACGCTTTGGCTCCAAATTGTTGCTGTATCCATGTAAACAAATGAAAATAAACAATATCATAGAAATATTGATTTCTGCTTTCTCTTGATATAGATGGCTGAATAAGAAATGAAATGTTTCCCAAGTCAAGGAGACCAAATGGGTTGCCATACAGCTGGACTCCAGGTCCAGGGGCAGGCAGGAGTCAGACAGTTCCAGTATGGCAACACAAGATTGATGGAGACAAACCTAATTGTAGATACCACCTGCAGGCAGAGATACGTTTTTTTTCTTTTCTTTCTTTTTTTAAGCCAGCGTTTAGTCTTTATTACAAGTAGGGAGTAAGAGGCTACGTAGTTGTGTGATTCATAGAATTCCAGTTTAATTTTCTTACTGAAATATAATTGCTTTACAATGTTGCATTGGTTTCTGCTGTACAACAAGCGTCAGTTATATGTATACATTTATCCCCTCGGGGATGGGGGTTTTATTGCCTTGAATGCTGCATCCAGTGGTTAGACAACCAGTTAAATGAGCCTGAGGACAGCAGGGAACTGATGCTCGAGGGAGAGCCCCTGCGAAGAATTTCTCAAGTTTTGGAATCCCTGCACAGGCACACGGAGCAGCCCCTCTTCTCCAAAACTCTGGGTCACCCAGAACAGCTGCTGGGACCCCGTCATCAGGGAGCCTGTGAACCGCCTCTAGCATGCTGGCCACTGAGTTCAAACTGTGCTCTAGGATAGCAAGCATTTGCTAAGGTGTCTCACACACAGTGTTTTATGAATTAAAGAGAAGAGCAATAATGGCACTTTACTCTCGATTCCCTGAGAAAAGCTAATCAGCAACCAAACCTGGAATTGATTTTTCTTTGCTAGTTCAATACTTAATGTTACATGTTAAGCAACAGTATTTTACAATCCACTAGTCCTTCATTTACAGGGAATTAAGCAATAAAAATCCATTCCCCTCCCAAATGCCAAGAGGCAAGATGGTGCACTAATAAGTGAGTGAACCGATCGAGTGATTCAGTCAGCACATTGATTTTTTGTTTTTCCAAATACCAATTTCTTTGCTATATGTGGAAACTCCTTAATAGACTCCAAGAGATCTTTCTTCTCGTCTTCTGTAATTCTTTGCCCTGTTTCTTTTGTCCCCAAGCCTGCGGCTCAGGAACCTGCAGGGGTCCATGTGGCTAAAACTTTTGCAAACAAATGCATTGTTGCCAGAGATATCTTGTGTCAGAGCATTTGTGAGCTGACTTTATAAAAATTAAACAGGTAGATGCAAAAAGGAACTTAATTTGGCCTTCACAACACCCTGGTGAAATATGCAGTACTATTTCATGATAATAATGGGATCTGTGTTTATAGCTGAGGAGGATAAGCCACATGGAGGTTGTCAGCATCCTAAGGTTACCCAGGCATCCAGGTAGTGAGAGGATAAGCTAGTGTGTGTGTGTGCTGAGTTGTTTCACTCATGTCTGACTCTATGTGACTCTATGGACTGTTGTCCCCCAGGCTCCTCCATCCATGGGATCCTCCAGGCAAAAATACTAGAGTGGGTTGCCATGCCTTCCTCCAAGGGGTCTTCCCGACCAGGGATGGAATCTGCATCTCTTAGGTCTCCTGCATTGGCAGGTGGGTTCTTTACCACTAGTGCCACCTGGGAAGCCCATGGATGAGCTAGAATTTGAGCCAAATGCTCTGACACTGGTCCTTGACCTTAACCTTGACACTATGCTTCCTCTCTGATCTTTACGTATTCACATTCTATTCTGTAGAAAGATTTGCTGCTTTTGGTTAGTTCCCATCCATCACAACTTATCTCTTGCAGGAGACCTGGGTTTGATCCCTGGGTTGGGAAGATCCCTTGGAGAAGGGAATGGCAACCCACTCCAGTATTCTTGACTGGAGAATCCCAAGGACAGAGGAGGCTGGCAGGCTAAAGCCCATGGGGTCACAAAGAGTCGGACACGACTGAGCGACTAACACACACACACACACACACACACACACACACACACACACACACACACTGCATATCTGTTAAGAAAATGATAAGTGGTAGGTGCTCAGTGATCAGTTATGGCTTAATACACTGAGAGCCTTCCACTGCCCTAATCACTCCTAATGTTGTATATGTTGCGCGGGGCAGAAAGATGGAGCAGACTTGAAGAATGGAAAATGATGGCACTCAACTGCCTCTGAGACCACAGTTTATGAACTGCTGGTGTTTTATAGAGCTCTAAAAAGGGCTTATGCATTCTCCAGGACTTGATAGAGAAAGGCTTGCCTTACACTGAAAGCTCAAGAGAGACATGTCAAGCAGCATCTTCACATTCTGCCCAATCCCAAGAAACGCCTTGTCCTTGAACCAGGACATATTCCTGGTTGATTGGAAGAGCAATTACCTCCTAATTAAGTTTCATCCCAATACTTTAACCATCTATGCTAAGAGCCAACTCGTTGGAAAAGACCCTGATGCTGGGAAAGATTGAGGGCTGGAGAAGAAGTGGGCAGCAGAGGATGAGATGGTTAGACAGCAACACTGACTCGACATGAATTTGAGCAAATTCCGGGAGATAGTGGAGGACAGGAACCCTGATGTGCTGCAGTCCATGGGGTCGCAAAGAGTCAGGCATGACTTAGTTACTGAACAACAACAAGCAGCAAATTCCATCATGAGGCTCTTAGGCCATTCCTTCCCCAGGGGACAGGAGGAAGGGAGGGACTTGTTTAAGAAACTGCAGAATCTTCTTGACTCAATCATGAAGGCCTCATTTGTCTACATTACTGATTTTCAGCTGTGTCAGTAGAGTCCTAGGTAGGTTGTGATGGTACCTTAAGTGGGCAGGTGAAGGGGCCCAGGAGAAACACTTGCCTGCTAATGAACTTGTATTACATTCATTATTCTGATAATAAACAAAAAATAAAGACAAAACAGATACAAACAAAAATACCCAGCTCTACCATTATCAGTCAAAAAACCCATCCATGTCAGCTACTTTTCTTTAAAAAATGAGGTGCCAGATGTTGGGCTAAATATTTATAAGCATTATATCAGTAATCTTCCCAGATCCCTTAGAACTCATCATTGAGAACTTAGAAATTATTGAATTAGGCAAAATTTCATATTAGCTTCGAACAGGATTTCTCCCTGAAGTTACAGAAAATTACAAGTTGTGTGTGCTCAGTCTTGTCCAACTCTCCGTGACCCCATGAATTGTAGCCTGCCAGGCTCTTCCATCCATGGAATTCTCCAGGCAAGAATACTGGAGTGGGTTGTCATTTCCTTCTCCAAGGGATCTTCCTGACCCAGGGATTCAACCTGCATCTCTTGCATTGGGAGCAAGCTTCTCTACCACTGAGCCACCTGGGAAGCCCAAATATTTATAAGCATTGTGTCAGTAATCTTCCCAGATCCCTTAAGGGAAGTGCAATTTTACTTGTACTGTATTTTACATCTTGACTATACACCTGTATTTTACAGAGGAATTGCCCAAGTTCACACAGCCAGTAGTTGGCAGAATAAGGATCAGAACACAAGTCTGTCTGGCTCCCAGCCCCAGGCTGTTAGCCACCTTGGTACATGGCTAAAGGGTACACCTTGTCCCCTGTCCTTCTACCTCCTGTTGACTCTTGCCTCCTCCACTCAGCTCCTCCCTGCAGCATAAATAATTTTGGCATGGAATTTCTGTTTCCTAAGGAACCAGCATCTGTGACTATAGCCTAGTCATGCACTGCACTGCAGCACTGAATTGAGGGATAAGGCAGTTTTTCTGCTCACCTGTAGCAGAGAAAAGTTGAGGCTGGAAGGTTTTCTGAATGAAAGATGGTCTTTAATTACTTGGAATATTTAATTTAATGTCTGGCTGCACCGAGCCTTCATTGCTTTGCATGGGCTTTCTCCTCTTCCCTGTGGTGCACCAGACTTCCCATAGCAGTGGCTTCCTTGTTGCAGAGAAGACTCTAGACTCACAGACTCTAGTAGCTCAGGTTTCAATAGCTGTGGTGCACGGGCTTAGTTGCCCCCTAGCATTGTGGGAACTTCTGGACCAGAGATCAAACCTGTGTCCCCTGCCCTGGCAAGGAGATTCTTAACCCCTGGACCACCAGGGAAGTCCTGCCTGGCTTTCCTTTTTTTTTTTTTTTTCTGTACCCCTCACATGTACATTTGATTGGTTGCCTTGTATTCCCTGGTAGCTCAGACAGTGAAGAAGCTGCCTGCAACGCAAGAGACCTGGGTTCAAACCCTGCGTTGGGAAGATCACCTGTAGAAGGAAATGGCAACCCACTCCTGTATTCTTGCCTGGAGAATTCCAGGGACAGAGGAGCCTGGCAGGCTACAGTCCAAGGGGTTGGACAAACAGTTGGACACAACTGAACGACTTTCACTCACTTTGTTATTAAAGACTTTGCCTCCTCCGGAAAGAAATGTAATTACACACACTTGGATGCACACATATATGTCTAGAACAGAGCTGTTGTTATCATTTAGTCACTAAGTTATGTCTGACTCTTTTGCAACCCCAGCTAGACTGCCCAGCCAGCTAGACTCCTCAGTCCATTGTATTTCTCAGGCAAGAATATAGGAGTGGGTTGCTTTTTTCTTCTCCAGGGGAATCTTCCTGACCCAGGGATCCAACCCTAGTCTCCTGCATTGGCAGGCTGACTATTTACTTCTGAGCCACCAGGGAAGCCCTGGAACAG
>SJYV01031239.1:0-12801 GCA_006410875.1 Neotragus pygmaeus | reverse complement strand
GCACACACGCTCAGTTACTAAGTCGTGTCTGAGTCTTTTGCAACCCCCTGGACTACAGCCGCCAGGTTTCCCTATCCAAGGGATTTCCCAGCCAAGAATACTGGAGTGGGTTGCCATTTCCTCCTCCAGAGGATTTTCCCAACCCAGGGATCGAACTTGCATCTCCTTTCCCTGGCAGGCAGGTTCTTTACTACTGAGCCACCAGGCAAGTCCATTATATCCAATTAAATCAAAGATCAACTTCTGAAAAACAGGCATTTGGAAACAGTTTATACTGTAAGCATTACTTTTGCCCACCAACAAACAAACTGATCATCTTTCATTACGAGTTTAGTATATAAATATATATAAATGTGAGCTTAGTATAATATCAGAAATTTTAGTATGAAATGAGGGCATTTTTAATTTAGATCTTTAAAATAATAGCAGAACCAGCTTATGTTCATATAGTACTACATATTTCCAAATGCATAAATTTACTTGATCATGAACCTGGCAATAAAAACCTACCCCACCTACCTCATTTTATAGATTAGCAAACCCAGGGAGAAAAATTGACTTGATAAAGGTTCCACAATAGGTGGTGAAGGTAGAGCCTAGGACCTAATTCTTTCTATATTTCCGAAGGAAAAAACTATTAAATATGTAAACAAAACAAAACAAAACAAAACTTCTCTCTCTCTCCTCCTTCCCCTCTATTTTTTTAAAAAATGGTTTTCATCTAGTCAAAGCATGTTTAAAATGTGACTGCAAGTTGTCATCTGTCATGTCAGACTAGGAACTGGTATCTAACAATACCCTCCAGAAAACCTGCAACATCTACCATTAATGATTACAGTAAATCAGAAAGGACGGGGAAAAACTACAACTAAAGCTAAACAGGTACTCATTTGTAACAATAGTTATTTTCAGAAAAATCTAAAATTATAAAATGCAATCAGTAAAGAAGATTTTTTACACTGGGGATTAAAATGTACTTAAAACATGCTCATTTATTACTGATAGAAATATGAGTTAAAGCGTTCTGCAGATCACCTCGCCAACATGAATTTACCCTACTAACTAAAAAAGCACATAAAGATATGTGTATCTCAGTTATTACTACAGATTTGTCTATAGCAAAAAGTTGGGACAACATTTAAGTCCATTATTTAACTAGTTAGAAATGAAACATAGTTTTTCCAAGCAAAGGAAATTACCAATTCACTAAAAAGCACGAGACAGTTCTGCTTGTGTTGACTGAGGGAAAAAATGCTAACTATATATGCGTGTGTATGTGTCTATAAACAGATAGCTGTATTAGGAGTGAAAGAAAAGTGTAGAGGAAGGGGAAAATTGGGCTGGTACATAAATTTTTCCCCTAAATGATACACAAAAATCTATTAACAAGTTACCTCTAGAACATGGGTTAGGAAAGGTTTTTCATTTTATGCCTTTCGGTACTGCTGGAATTTTTTAACCACTTGCAAGCATTATTCTTTGTTTTTTAAACAGAAAGTCAGTGGAGATTATACAGTGGAATTATGAGCCATTTTCATTTTCTTCTCTTATTTTTAGATTTTCAAGAAAATAGTATTTGCCATTATTTTTTAAAAACAAGTTTATATAATTTTGAAAAATAACCTTGTTTTCTTTTAGGTACATAAATAATTGTTTTATCTGAGATGGAAAACAGGAGAGAGGGTGTGAATTGGCTAAATCAAAGAATCAGAAAGAACTGTGTTAACTTTTATGGCAACTTTTATATCTACACTCATATACTTGATTTAGTTGATCAAGCTGCTAATAGCTGTAACAAATATTCAGTGCCACAAATTTGTTCAAATGTTTCTCTTCCGTATATTTTTAGACCATGATAAGATATATCCCATATACCAAAGAAACAAAAGATAAACTAGAATATCACTATTACTAAAACATAAATAAGGTAGTAAAAACACGAAGTAATTAGATTCTTTTATCCAAGACAATCAAAAACACATTTTCAGTGAGTATAACTGTCTTAACTAATTTTTTCCCACAAACCAATTCCACCACTATTTAAGTATTAATATCACTTACTTAGTAACGCTGATACTAGATTCTCACAGTGATAGGGATGAAGACAGAAAGGAGTTAGGGGCCCTATTCAGGGTGGAGGGCAGGGAGACTGTGCCAAGGGCCCACCATCCCTCTTCCTTCACACAAAATTAAATCACTTAACTGCTGGTTAAGAAAGTTTTGGAGTTAAAATTAGAAAATGTACTACAACAGTAATAATTTATAGAGGATGAACTGCTATTTCTAAGCACTAGCAATTCAGAAGTCTTCTCTGTTCCAGTCTTGACTGTACTACACAAATAGCACAACCCAGGACAAACTACATAAACTCTCAGTTTCATTTTCCTTTAGAATGAAAAGATTTAGATCTCTTCAGGTTTAGTTCAATTTCCTTTGAGATCTAAGTTCTTTACTTTTTTATGAACTGCTCAAAAAACGTAACACTACTGAGGAGTACTTAGCTTCATGGATGGGATATGTTTAAGACTATTCTCAATGTATTATTTTTTAAATCTAGGGCTACTGGGGAAAAAAATCTAATTTGCAAAAAGCTTTTGGAGGTTGCTACTTTATGAATTTCATACAACATAAACATAACATTCTAAGCCACAGCCCAAGTCAAACAGAGTGGTCCCCAGTAACAACTGGTATGCGAACTTAATCACTGCAATGAATTTTGAAACCGTTTGGAAATCTTTAGAAATAAACAGTGACTCCATCTGAACTTCACGCAAGAAATTTCTGTACAGCTAGTTACTTTTCATAATGACATGCTGAAGTTTCAATGGCAATGCTGCATTTTTTAATTATTTGGGAAAATGATTAGTCTCCAGAATTCTCTAAAAGAAATTCACTTCTATTATTTCCCAGCTAAACTTTCCCACCTTATCAAGCACTTTGACTATTATTTCTTCTGAATTAAGCTTTTTAAACTTTCATCATGGGTGTTAAGCACTCTGGATAAATCCTTAATAGCTCTGTAAGTATAAACACTAAAAAAAAATTTTTTTTTCATTACTGGCATAATTATTTTAGGTCTGAATTCATTGCAGTGAAACAAGTTTTGTTTAGAGTAGAAATTAACACTATCAAGAATATCATTCAAGATGATCCTATTTCCTTAAGAAGCAAAATCCAAATAACCTTAAAAAATGTTACACAAGGAGTCTGTTTTTAACAGAATGGGATAAATATGACAGTGACTAAATACGATGTATTATTTTTGGCAATACTAAAGTAATTAAAACTAACACAAAATAGCAAATCCATTCAATTTTCTTCTTTTTATGAGACAACAATATGGCCTAGGTGAAAAAACAGGTCTTAAACTATGCTATGATCTTTTTTCCCTTGAAAGAGAAGTAGCTTATGTGTTTACAAACTCTGAAATAAAAGACAAATTGTTCATTCCCAAAGGTCTGTACACCACATTCCTTATAAAACCCAAGGGACTATTTTTTCCTCTTATTCTTTCTTCCTTACTGCCTTTGTACAACTGCCACTACCCTGTAATTTCCTTTAAGTGTGATTAGGAGAGCCTCCTTTTCAAAGGTTGATTAATAATTTTAGGAGATAATAAGCAGCGAGAAATATTACCAGAAAGTATTAAGAAATGGGGCATATGTCATTACTTCTGTATATGTTATATATGTTTTAAATGTTACTACAATTTTAATAAGCATGACATACTTATTATGGACTAAGATGATCAGATCAAGTACGAAAAATTAGTATTCTGTACATATCTAAAGCAAACAGTATTTAAGAATCAAATATTTTTTTGGAAAAACAAGATCAGGGTCACTCTAGGCAGGAAACAACAACAAAAAAGCCCAGAAGCATAATACCTACATTTTTCTCCAGAGACATGTTTCTTCAGTGACCTGTTTTCCCTTCAGATTTATCAAATGAACACATATTGTCACTTTGCACTTACTCTTATTTCACCAGTTAGCGTCAGTCTTCAGGTCTACTTAACCAAAAGTGCAAAGAGCTTGGCATCTGAATTATTTTATCACATGCTTTATATCGGCAGCATTGAAAAAAAATCTCTTTGGAGTTCAAATAAAAGTAAAAACACTCTATAAATCAAGCATTTCTCCTTCGTCTAATTTTTAAAATGACTAGTCTCTAACATCATTCTAATTTCTAAAATATTGAGATAGGAAAACTACAAATTCATTTTCACTTCTTCACTGGTTCTAGATTTTCCGTAGGACAGAGATGAAGAAGTTTCCTCTACTCTTCCTCAAAATTCATTATAAATAAAACCATCTACAAGTAATTGAACATGAAAGATTAACTTTTGAAAGATAACTAGGTCACTAAAATGCATTGGAAACAAATTTCAGGGTTTTTGAAATTTTCTTGAAATTGAACTATCCGTGTGTTCCTACAAAACATGAAAGTTCCATTCTCCAAGTGATGTGATTTTTAAGGAAACTAAAATGTCTACTTGAAATTATTAACGATCAGTGACTCAATCACTAATGAATACAATCATCTTTAATTCTAAAAGAAAATGTTAAAATGCTTTATTTACATATTGTTTTCAGTGTGGTGGTAGTTAAAATTTCTAAGATTTTTTTTTTAAAGAAAAACTTATTTAAATTTCACTGTATTTTCTTACACTAAGATATTTTCCTTCAGTAATATCCTGCTTTAAAAATGTGACTACAAAACTTAAAATTCAAACCATCCTGAGCAGCACCACAAGGCAAGAAACCCCATCACCTACTACAGCACAGCGCTGCTTACCTAATGGGCATTCACTGAAGACTATTTGACAAAATATATATAAAGCCAGGTACACAGAATCCCTTCCCCTTTTATCCACGAAGGAAACACGCCCTTAAGAACCTCATCAGGACTAAATATCTTTCCGCCCAGTGGAATAAATCCAGTCACATTAAGTGAAATACAAAGTACTATGTTTTCTCCAATTCGTATTCCTTGGAATACAATTCTTTAATCACAAAGAGGAAAAAGTGGAANCACGCCCTTAAGAACCTCATCAGGACTAAATATCTTTCCGCCCAGTGGAATAAATCCAGTCACATTAAGTGAAATACAAAGTACTATGTTTTCTCCAATTCGTATTCCTTGGAATACAATTCTTTAATCACAAAGAGGAAAAAAAGTGGAAGTAAATTTTAAGACCTAAATTTATTTTTATATCAGAATATTAAAATTTTAAAAATACTGGCAGCAATCAATCCTGCTATTCCTTTTAAATAGCAAATACTCCAGAACATAAAGTCGGTTTCCATACACCAAGGGGAAGGAGAACCCTAACAGCCACTCCAGAAAACTCTTAAGCTTTGGGTCCCTCCACTCAACAGGTACTTGAACAGGTCTCCAAATTAACATTCTTCTCCAAAATCTATTTTTCTGAATTCCAAAATTTAAAAAGGAAGTATTACGGTATTGATGAACGTGTACTCACCATTGGCTTCATTTAGTAAATAATGAAGACAAAAATAGGGGGTGGACGGCAAATATAATTACCTACTTCCTAAATCTGTTTTTAAGGTGCCCCTAAGACAATGAAAATGATAATTCTCAAAAAGAAAAAAATGTCTTTGCCAACATTTAAAGTGGCTCTACTCAAGGAAGACGCATAAGTCCAAATATATCTCTTCAACTCCAGGGAGTAAAGGACATCGAAATTCTTCTGATGGTAAGGGAGAAAAAATGTATTTTAAAAAAGTCAAATGTTTATAGGTTTACATCAGAGGCAAAAATTTTAATCTTCAGTAGTATATACTAAATGCAGATTAACCAACTGAGACTGCCCCAACATGGGGGTTTAAGGCCCCTTTGGATTTAAGGCCCCAAAATGTAAAACAATCGCCACTGAAGAGAGGGGGCTTTGGGAACTCGTTTACTAGAAAAGGAGCAAACTGGGGGGGGGGGGTGGGAATCTTCCCTAAGCGGGGAAAAAACTGAAAGAGAAAGACAGGAATAGAAAGCCTCGATTCGCAAAGGCGTAAAACGCCCGCAAAGTGGTTAAGAAAGGGAGAAAGCAACTCTTCGGAAATAGAGAGAAAATGAGGTTCTACGGGGAGGGGAAGGGGGAATGTTGAAGAAATGGGGAAGCTGCCCTAACTTAGAGTGATGGATTGCGAGAAGACCAGGTTCATTTCTCCACGCTCATTTGGTCACCATCAAGAAAATTACAGTTAGCCAGAGGCCGTTTTCCTTACGTTTTCCCCAACACAGGCGGAATGTCAGTAGCAAACCGATGGGGGTGACGCGGTAGGGCGCAACAGCATCTCGGTTAGAGGGAAGAAACTTCGCAAGAGGAAGCAGCAGCTCCTCTCTCGGCCCCTAGCACGGGCCGGCGAAGTTGCGCCACAGGCGCCCCCACTCCGCGGGCGCCCCCCACCCCACCTCGCCCCTCTCCGTACGCACAGCTACGCCGCCCTCGACCCTTTAAAGTGCCCCCAAGTCCAACTACGCCTCCGCTTTCTCCTACCCACAGACCCATCCCAACTAAGTTCCACGAAAAGCTCCCGCCCAGAGCGCGGCCTGTTCTGGACAACAGGTGGGCAGTGGCGCCAGCAGGGCTCGGCCTCCCTGGCCAGGCCCACTCCACTCCTCCGCGGCCCGAACCTTGGGGCGCCCGGCTCCGGGACGGGGAGGGGGAGCTCACTCCCTTACCTCCGCCATATTTGCCGTACTGACGGGTCACATCTCCGCGGCGGCCGCTGCTGGGTCGCGGCCAGAACCCGGATGTGAGACTCGGCAACGGGACTCCAGCCTCCGCCGCCTCTGCCGCTCCCGCCGCCGCTGCCTCGGCGGGAACGCGCAGGAGCCGCCCGAGCGCGCCCACCACACCCCACTCCGCCCCCTCGCGGCGCCGGGGCTCAGCGGGACTGGAGGGAAAAGGCCAGAACGCGCGCGCGGCAACAGGAGCGCGCGCGGCCCCGAGGCAGCCCTCCCCCAGAGGAGCGCGGAGGAGGCGGAGCCAAGGTGGGTGTAGAGCCGGAGGTGGGCATCTCAGCCCAGCGGATCCGCGACCCCTGCCCGTGAGCGGGCTCTAGGGACTAGAGGTGAAGGAAACTAGCCAAAGGAGACACGTCCAGCATTCATATCGCTGGGGAAAAGATACGATATATTTTACGTGTAGGCCTTTTTTGAAGTCCCATTTGTTGGAAAAACGGATGTTGCTGTGATTGCAACAATGTCAAGCAGTGCGCTTTGAAAGCGGTTATCCCTTGACGGGTACTTCTCTTGGATCTTTCCCGACAGAAATTGTAAAATCCCATATAACAAAATTTTACAGGTCACAGCAGGGATTAAGAAAAGGGACTGCACTGGATAGACTGCCATCCTCATGTATCATTTGCTTTTCCTCACACACCTTCTGCAATGCCAGTAGTAAAGTAATTGTGCAATGGTTCTGCACTAGAGAACATTTCTAAATGTGAAATACTGAAAAGCTGCTCTTTAATAGATATAATCTCCAACTCAGCTGCATAGGTGGAGAATTTGCAGTGCCTGAAATGCCTGCAATTTAAAAGTTTATTGTATTGGCCGAGAACTGCCAACTGGCTTTGGTGTCAATTCTGATTAATTGCCAGAGCCAATGATTGCAAAATAACAAACGTGGTTCACTTCCATTACTATGGCAGATACAGGGTAATGCAAACATGATATTAAAACGTGTACTAACACATTTTACCAAACTAGAAGTTAGAAAGTCTTATTTCATAAAGACCGTTTTCCCCCAAATGTTCAAGGGTTCTTCTTAATGCAATTTCAAAAATGACTTCCAAAATCAACCAATTCAATATGAAACTTATTTGTTCCCTCCAAATAATGCTTTGCCAGCACAATATATTACATAAGTGTGCACATATACAATTTTTCTTTAAAACAGTACTTAACTTACAATGAAATATGGGGAAGACTGTTTTAGATTATTTGTATTCCCTTAAAATTTTAGATTCTACTAAGTAGCTTCTTTTTTCAAAGATTCAATATTTAACTTGAAATTATGTCCAGCAATAATTTGTGCATGAATATTTTGTGCATTTATAGGTATATGAAGTAGCTGCTAAGTGAAAGGACATTACCTGGTAATATGACAGGAAAAGAGTCCACAGACAGTCTGTAAACCAATTAAACATAAACATCTGATGCACATTTTCTACTGAAAGAAAAGCAAGGGAAAGAAGAGAAAGGAAAACTTTAAGGTTCCCAAATCTACAAACAATTTTTACCATAAACTGTACTGTACAGAATTTTCACTTTATTTTTTAGAATACTTATATAAAAGTGTTTTTCAGGATTCCTTGGGGGAATAAATATTTTAGCATAGGTATATAGTTTCTAAGAGTTACCCTGTTGAATTACCTTAGTCCTTCTGATTTGAAACAGAAATGACTTTTATAAGTCAGTTGCAACACTTTTCACTTTGAGATGCTTGATGGAAACGGCTGTGAAGGCAAAGAACAATAGATGTGCATAGAACTGAGGTGGGTAAAGATAATAATAAGGGGCCTAGAGGTAGAAACTCAGGCTTTATAAAACAACTGGATTAAAGGAGAATTATCCATTTAAATGGGAAAGCTAATATATGAAATTTAGCTAGTTATCAAAAAGAAGATTAAACAGTATTGTCCGATTCTTCAGTTATCAACAAGAATCCTGATTATGATAAAGAGCTGGGGCTCACAGTCCCTTAAGCTACTGAAATTGTCAGGAGTATCAGGGTCTAGGACATACTTGAATGGGTATCCATTTTACTGATACATGACTTCAAGTTTATTAATACTGTGCATCAATTTTACTATTTTTAAGTAGCATTATCGTTTAAGGGAAAAAAATTCCCTATACATTTTTTTTTGGTAAATGTGGGTTAAGTGATTTTTTTTTTTTGATTCAGATATTCTAAAGGAAAAGAGAAACAGCTCCAATGTTGTAAGTCACTGTTCACATATTGAATTCAGTATAGTTTTACCCACCTCCTATCTTATTCTAGTGATACGTTGCTGCTGCTGCTGCTGCTGCTGCTAAGTCACGTCAGTCATGTCCGACTCTGTGCGACCCCATAGATGGCAGCCCACCAGGCTCTGCTGTCCCTGGGATTCTCCAGGCAAGAACACTGGAGTGGGTTGCCGTTTCCTTCTCCAATGCTTGAAAGTAAAAAGTGGAAGTGAAGTTGCTCAGTTGTGTCTGACTCTTCGACCCCATGGACTGAAGCCTACCAGGCTCTCCGTCCATGGGATTTTCCAGGCAAGAGTACTGGAGTGGGTTGCCATTGCCTTCTCCTTCTAGTGATATACTTATCTTTAAAATTTTTAGGAGGGATTTCCCTAGCTAGCGGTCCAGTGGTTAAGACTCCATGCTCCCAATGCTGAGGGCATGGGTTCAATCCCTGGTTGGGTAACTAAGGACATGCGAGCAGTACCACGTGGCCAAAAAATAAAATGCTTATTAAAAAAAAAAAATAGGAGCCATCTTGTCATGTCATCATGTCATGTGCTAGTTGCTCAGTTGTGCCCAACTCTTTGCAACCCCTGGACTGTACCCTGCCAGGCTCCTCTGTCCATGGGATTCTCCAGGCAAAAGTACTGGAGTGGGTTGCCATTTCCTTCTCCAGGGGATCTTCCCAACCCAGGGATCGAACCTGGATCTTAAAAAACCCAAAGTCTTTCTCAAAAGTCTTGTATACCTCTTCAGTATCAAATATGTATAAATTAACTATTCATTAGGCACAGAATCTTAATGTTGGATGTGACCTTATAGGTCTTTAGTCAATTTCTAAACTTTCTAGGTAGGAATCCTTCATTCTGTTTCCCCACTACCAGGCTTTCCTGCCTATGCTTAAACACCTCCAATGTACTCACCGTCTCATAAAAAGGCTGTTCTTTTCCAAAAAACCTCTAATGTTTGGAACATTCTTCTTTTTTATCAAACCAGAGTCTACCTCCTTGTTATTGTCACCCCTTACCCTGAGTTCTTCAGCACTTTGGATTAATTCAACAACAGATGTCTTCTTTGTGTCCAAATATAAACACTCAATATTTATACTTGGGTTAACAAAAAATAAATCTTTAAAGACTACTGATACTAGAGGAGCTGAAAAGGGGACATTACAAAGTTGAAGCCATGAGAAAATTCACCATTAAATATGAGCTGTTTAAAATTATTAGTTTATAGTCCTTATTATTGTGATATCCAAAATGGTAGTTCGTTAGAATTGTGTAGTAAAATGTTTACAGTTAAGCAAAAAGGTGTGCTTAATTATATATAAGATTTGTGGCTAATGTCCCAAAACAAACAAACAAAAATCACTACAAAGCCTGAATAAATGCCTCTTTAGCTCCCATTCCCCACCTAAAGGCTTCCTTGTTTTCAGGCAAACTTACATTAACTTTAACCACATTAAGTTATTCAAAGCTGCTATTGTATTGGCAAACTATTTTTAAGCAGTTTACTGCATATTCCATTTTAAAAGTTATTTAACAGTTTTATAGAGGCTGCTATACACACACATACACACATACACAAACCCTTCAAAGTTGTTTTGCTTTTAACAGAAGCATTTTAAAGTCTCAATTTTTCTTCAACCAGTACCCCAAACTAACCAATAAATAAACCTGGCAATTTACATGTACCTAAGAAATATATCATTTTATTCAGGACCAATACCTGATTCAGATATAAGGAATATTATATACACGTTATGCAATTCAAAAAAGTACCTCTCAAAATGCATCAAGAAAATAATTTGCAACAATTTAGACTCTGGGGCTGTTGAAATGAAACAGATTAACACAGTACATTCAAAACCCTAAAACCAAATTCTGTAACAATTTTCAGAGTCCCTCTTGAGACCATTTCCTTAAATTTTTATTTAAAAGTGACAGCCTGCACATGATGTGCAGGTAAAAATTTATGGGTAACTACTAATTCGATTGAGAATACCTAAATGTCAAAAAACTTAACCTATTTTTAAAAATGACACTTTAGAGAGTTTTACCTTTACCGTAGCAGGCATGTAAATTACAAAGCAGTAATGCATCACATTGTAAGTCCCACATCTATGCGACAATTAGCATTATCTTTTTCTCGGTTTGATTTTTATTACCACCACCCCAAAACACGTATATAATAGCCTTTTGGTTCTGCAAAGAACAGTTCTGGTTTTCCTTTTCGTAATTTTTACATACAGTTTTATCGAGTGGCTCCATTTTATCAAATTATCACAAATTGGTATTTTGATAATATTGTTGACATGATTTTTAAATTTCATCCTAACTCAGGAAATTATTGGCCCATCAACCGTTCTCAAACACTGGAAGAGTAGTATAACATTTATATATTTGAGGGAGTTTGGACTTTCCCTCCCTTAATCTCCAAGTGTGCCCCTGCCTACCAGCATCACATCCGTCTTGTCTGCATTGAACCTCAACCAGTTGGTTCTTAACCACGTCCGAAACTCAGCCAGGCACTGGGAGAATCGAGCCACCACACCATCTGGATCAAAGGAAAGAGAGCCTCAGTAGTAACGAGACTGGAGACAATGATCTTACAAGCTCAGTATTCATCCCATCTCTAATTCTTAAAGACGGCCAGGAATTAGGACAGGAATCCCATGATAATTTTAGAAAAACATTAATGAGCCTTGAGTCATGCAATTTGTAACTGATGATAAAGGAATAAAAGTGACTCAATAAATAGGTTGCCTCATTCCACCCATGACTGAAGAAAGGTTCACTAAAGTCCGGGTCACCTCGGCTAAGCGGCCTCAGTAGATCAGCCAGTTGTAACTGCATGAGCTTTTCTGCAAAATTAAAGAGTTTTAGCGTTGGAGGAAGTTTTAGGGATAACTGGGGCCCAGAGAGAAGTAGTGACTCGCCCAAGGTCACACAGCAAACGAGGACTAGAGATGGTCTCCAGGCCAGAAATCTTTCCACCAAAAGCTGGAAGAATAAGGCCATTCAAAGGTGGGGGAGGCATCTGTCTCCAGGGATCCTCCCACGGGCTACGAGGACCTCTTTCCCTCACAACAATGCCCTCTGCGGGCCTCTCCTCCCTCCCTTACTCCCTCCGAAAAGGGCTGCTTTGCCCAGGACCCGTCTGCCGAGGACCCTGCTCACCACCAGGGATGCAGTGGGAGCAGGAGTCTCCCTGGGCTGAGACAGGACCGGAGATACAGCGCGAAAGAGGCGGGGCCACAGCGGGGTGGTCAGCTTGGCCCCACCCCGACCGGGTTCCTGGGTCTACTGGAGGAAGGGGCGGAAGCGGACAGGGCGAGGCGAACTCACTCCGCAGCGGATTCCCAGCGCGCCGCCGCCAACGCCAAAGCAAAAGACCCAGTTGGGCGAGGGAGGGCGGTGGAAAGGAGCCGCGCATGCGCCTTGGGGGGCCGGCGCCACTCCCGGAGGGGCAGCCTGCTGAGCGCGCTCTCTTAGCTCCTCCCCGGAAGTGAAGGGTCTTCCGGGCGGTACTCTGCGGTGGGGGAGGGGAAGGAGAGAAAGGGGACCGAGGACAGCTCGGTAGCCCCTTAGCCCGAGGACTAGGAGAGGGGAGATGGTTTATGGAGGCTGCACTTACAGCCGCTGCTGCTGCCGCCGCCGCCACCTCCGCTGCTGCCGCCAGCGCCTGAAGAAGCCCCATCCATCCGCCTGCAGCCCGGGAGACTCAAAGCCTGGGAGGGGCCTGAGGCCCGGGCCGCCCGCCTCCTTCTTCTGGTCGTCGTCCGGAGCTTCCTCTTGCTCCACCAACCCTCTGCCCTCCCCTCCGCCT